>JAJIBD010028395.1:0-89139 GCA_021461705.1 Cryptotis parvus
CGCCATCCCACAGAATCACTTGATCACTTGAATCCCGTTATTCATCAATTTGCTCGAGCGGGCGCCAGTAACATTTCCATTGGACCCTATCACGTGCCAATGTAGCCCAATGGCATCTTGTTGATTCAGGAATATGAAGAGCCTCAAACCGTTCCTTCCAGGGTCTTGACAAGGAAGTCTGACCATCTTGTAGGTGGGCGGCCACATGATCTTTTGACATCCCGTGGGATCCAGTCGGTAATGGCTCTAGTCCAGCAGTTGTCTCCAAATCGCATTACATGTCCAGCCCATCTGATTTTCGATGCCTTGGCAAATGAGACAGCGTCCCTGACCCTGGAATAGCGCACGGAGGTCAGAACTCTGGATTCCTTCTCTCACTTGAGTGAGGTGTGATATTCCAAGCATAGCTCTTTCGATTCCTCTCTGGGAAACCCGAATAGCATTCTCATCCTTCTTTTGTAGGGCCCAGATCTCTGAGGCGTATGTTAATGCAGGGAGAACGGTGGAGTCAAAGAGATGTGCCCGGAGCCAGAGGTTCTTTGTCCTTTTAGCTATTTCTTCGATGCCTTTGAAGGCATTCCATGCCACTCTCTTCCTCCTGCGCAGCTCAGGTTTTAGGTCGTTCATCATGTTGATTTCTCGACCTAGGTACACATAACTGCTGCATTCAGAGATGTTTGTTCCATTGAGAGTAAATGGGGCCTCTGGAACTAGTTCATTTTTCATAAACATGGTTTTCTTTAGATTCAGCTGTAGACCTATCTTTCCACATTCTCGGTCAAAGTCAGCCAGCATTTGTGTCACTTGGCTAATGTTTCGTGTTATTAGAACGATGTCATCAGTGAAGCGGAGGTGGTGTAGTTGCCGACCATCTATCTTCACTCCCATTCCTTCCCATTCTAATTGTCGCATGATGTTCTCGAGGGTGGCGCTGAAGAGTTTTGGTGAAATGGTATCACCCTGTCGAACCCCTCTTTTGACATCAATGATCACTTCTTTGTAGAATGGTGAGATCCGGGGCCCCCCACCCCCAGCAGAACCTCACAACAAGCCAGACGACCCCCACCCACTCCATGGGCGCCGCCATTTTCCACATTGGACTTCCCTCTCATCAGAACTCCACCCAGCCGACCAGCCCATCACAGGCCGGATCATCAACACCCACCCTGGAGCAGTTTCTTCCTCAATCCGGCCCAGGTATGCTGGTCCAGAGACTCTCAGACATGGGGCAGAGCGGTTCCTTGCTCTCCCTGTGCCCAGCCGTTCATGAGGCAGTCGGGAGGCATGGTGGGTTCCAGCCTTGGCCCACCACCCCGGCAGAACCTCACAACAAGCCAGGCGACCCCCACCCACTCCATGGGCGCCGCCATTTTCCACATTGGACTTCCCTCTCATCAGAACTCCACCCAGCCGACCAGCCCATCACAGCCCGGATCATCAGCACCCACCCTGGAGCAGTTTCTTCCTCAATCCGGCCCAGGTATGCTGGTCCAGAGACTCTCAGACATGGGGCAGAGCGGTTCCTTGCTCTCCCTGTGCCCAGCCGTTCATGAGGCAGTCGGGAGGCATGGTGGGTTCCAGCCTTGGCCCACCACCCGGCAGAACCTCACAACAAGCCAGACGACCCCCCCACCCACTCCATGGGTGCCACCATTTTCCACATTGGACTTCCCTCTCATCAGAACTCCACCCAGCCGACCAGCTCATCACAGCCCGGCTCGCGCGGTTCATCAATAAAGGCTTTATTTGGAGGTGTTTATAGAGTATGCCTCCCACGGCAAGCCTAGCAAGCTGCTCGTGTTGTATTTGATATGCCAAATGCCAGTAACAATTATATTAGATCATTCTCATGACCTAATATAATGGTTTGAGGCTCTTTATGTTCCTGTTCCAAGCCGATGCCCTTGTCTCTACAGCATGTGACAGGACATATTGAGATATTACTGGTGCCCGCTCTAGCAAATAGATGATTAACGGGAAGATCGTGATCGTGATCGTGATCGAGATCCTGGTGGTGAATCCGTAATACAGCTCACGAAGGATCTTGATGTATTGGGTTTGAACACCCTGTTTGACTAGGGCTTCAATGACCGCTTCAGTCTCCACAGAATCAAAGGCTTTCTGTAAATCAATGAACGTGAGACAGAGCGGCATTTTTGTACTCCCTACAAACCTCAATGAGCTTGGTTACTGTGTGGATATGGTCGATTGTGCTGAATCCTTTCCGGAAGCCAGCTTGCTCGCATGGTTGTCCTTCATATGCCAATCCTGTTCAGGATTTATCCCACAGAATAAATAATCAAAACATTCTGCTACTGGCTTCATTTCTTCGACCCTTCCCTTCCATCTTCACCTCCTCTTTTCTTTCTCTGTTTGACTGAATTATTCTACTGTGCAATCAAATGTAAACATAAAAACTATTATGTCTCTTTTGTTTGGGGGCCATACAGACTACTCTGGGCTTACTCCTGGCGCTGTACTCAGGAATCACCTCCAGTGGGGCTGGGAAACCATTATGACACCAGGGATTGAACCCAGGTTGGCTGCATTCAAGGCAAATGCCCCACCCACTGTACTATCTCACTGGTCCCTAATTGCATTACTTTAAAGCAGGTTCTGGACAAGTGTGTAGGAGTCAGAGATTAGGTACGACAGAGAAGGGACCAGTGTGACAGTAACTGAACACTGAACGTAAGCAATGGGATATACATGATAACTCTTAAATGTATTTATTGCAAGCCACAACATGTAAGAGAAGAGAGAGAGAGAGAGAGAGAGAGAGAAAGAGAAAGAGAGAGAGAGAGAGAGAGTCTGCCATAGAGGTATCTGGGGATGGGGGAGGGAATCTGGGGACATCAGTGGTAGGAAATGTGCACTGGTGGAGGGATGGGTGCGGGAACACTGTATGACTGAAACTCAATCATGAAATCACTTTGTAATCTCACAGTATCACTGTATCACTGTCTTCCCGCTCATCATCGATTTGCTCGAGCGGGCACCAGTAACTATCTCCATATGACCTGTCTCATGCAAGTAGAGCCCAAGGGCACCTGCCTGCTCCAGGAACATAAAGAGCCTCAAACCATTCCATCAGGTCATGGGAATGAGGTCTATAATTGTTACTGGTATCTGGCATATCAAATACGACACGGGTAGCTTGCCAGGCTCTGCCATGCAGGTAGCATACTCTTGTAGTCATCTTTTTTTTTTTTTTTTTTTGCTTTTTTTGGGTCACACCGGCGATGCTCAGGGGTTACTCCTGGCTCTTCACTCAGGAATTACTCCTGGCGGTGCTCGGGGGACCATATGGGATGCCGGGGATCGAACCCAGGCCGGCACAGGCCGGCTGCGTGCAAGGCAAACGCCCTACCCGCTGGGCTATCGCTCCGGCCCAGCTTGTAGTCATCTTTAAATCCAACATTTATTGATGAACGGCGCGGCCGCTTGCGGCCGTGCGAGCCGGGCTGTGATAGGCTGGTCTGATGGGTGGAGTTCTGACGAGGGGAATGTCCGGATGTGGAAAATGGAGGTCCTCATGAGTGGGGGGGTCGTCTGGCTTGTTGTGAGGCTCTGCTGGGGTGGCGGGCCAGAGCTTGGCTGGATTAAAAAAGACTGCAGCAGGGTGGATCTCCATGAGCCGGGCTGTGATAGGCTGGTCTGATGGGTGTAGTTCTTGGCTGGATTAAAAAGACTGCAGCAGGGTGGATCTCCATGAGCCGGGCTGTGATAGGCTGGTCTGATGGGTGGAGTTCTTGGCCAGATTAATCCGGCCAATCTCACAGTGGTATAAGAAAATGTGAAATTAAAGCAGGTTCTGGGGCTGGAGCGGGTATGGCCCTGGCTTTGCATGCAGCTGAGCAGGGTTCCATCCCAGATTCCACATGTCCCCTGAGCTGCAGCCGGGAGTGATTTCTGAGAGCAGAGCCAGAAGTAATCTTTGAGTATTGCTGGGCATAGCCCCCAAACCAAAATTAATAGCAATAATTTAAAAAATTACTATTAATAATAAAGTAAGTAGTAATTACTTTATCAGGGCAGGGCAGAGAGCAAGGGGGTTGAGGCACTAGCCTTGCCTGCAGCTGATCAGTCAATTCCCAGCACAGTACATATCCCCTTGTCACAGAGCCAGGAGCAAGCCTTGAGCACAGCTGAGCGTGGTCCAAAAACCAATAAATAAATAAAAATTAGACATTCTAATGAAAGTCAAGTGGCATCTATTGATGGTTTGATTTACATTTCAGTGATGCCTAATGATGATGGATGTCTTCTGAACAGCTTATCAGCCATCTGTCGATAGATCTGTAGATATACCCTGACCCAGTGATACCCAGGGACCACGAGGGCTAACGCTGCGGCCAGTGTTCCCAGGGGCCATCAGGGCCACACCCAGTGCTGCTCAGAGGACCATGCAATGACCAAGATGGAGGCGTGAGATCTCGGCCAGGCAAGGTGTGCATCCACCTGAGCTATTTCCCTTAATCCCCCCCATTTGTGTATTTCTGTGTGACACGTTTGCCCACTCCCAATTTTTCCCCTTTGTGGGGGTGGGGGGGTAGAGGGTATTGGAGGCAGTTGGGCCACACCTGGTGGTGCTCAGTGCTTACTCCTTGCTCTGAGCTCAGGAATTCCTCTTTGCAGGCTTAGGGGACCACACGGGATGCCAAGGATCGAATCCAGGTCAGCCGCATGCAAGGCAACGCCCTGCCCGCAGTGCTATCGATCTGGCCCAAAGGCCCTGTTTCTTGATAGAGCACTTTGAAGAGCAAAAGCTTTTCGTTTCTGTAAGTCCAAAGTAGGGGCCAATGACAATTAATAGAGAGAGAAAAGAGAGAGAGAGAGAGAGAGAGAGAGTTGCATGTCTAATACTTTGTGTCTGCCTAAAAATCTCTGCAGGTCTAATGGCAAATGTATTTCCCCCGCTCGTTTCTAGAAGTTTCATTTTTCAGCTTTTTTAAGCTTGGGTCTATTTACCACTTCAAAATGATTTTTTTGTATAGAGGAGATAGCAATCTTCTTCCTAAGTGATTATCTAGTTATTCCAAAACGTGACAATCAGACTGCCCTCTGGATCAAACTTCTTTTTCTCATCTCTTCTGAAGGAAACAGATCACTGCTTTTAAAACCTCTTTTCTGAGGAACCACTGTAAGCTATACATCTTCTCAGCTATGTTCCTGCTGAGCCCAGTAAAGCATTAACAGAGGAGCCAGAGAGCCCATACAGTGAGTGTGGTGCTCACCCTGCATGCAGCAGGCCTGGGCTCGATCCCCAGCACCCAATAGGGTAGGTCCCCTGGCACCACCAGGAGTGATCCCTGAGTGCAGAGTGAGGGGTAAGCCCTAAGCACTGCTGGGTGTAGCACAAATGCCAAACACTGGAACAGCTATTTTTATCCCATTCCATTTGAAATGTGTTTCTGTGTTCTCTTGTGGTTCCTTCTTTATTCTGTGGTGTGAAAGCTTGCTATTTGATATTCAAATATTTGAGGGGTCAACAAGCATCTTCTGTAGAGCCTGATAATAGGTATTTCAGGACTTCCAAGATCCTGGGTCTCCTTTGCGACTATTAAATGCTGCCACTGCAGCACCAGATAGACTGTACCAACGGCCCGTGCATGAACTTGACGTGTGTGGGATGGAGCCGCCTTTGATCTCTGTAATGACCCCTCTGATCTCACATAAATGCTTTCTCTTAGAGTATAATTTACTAAAACACAGCCATGCCATGTTTTGGTTGGTTACAGTTTTATGTAAGATGTATTTTCATCCTAGTATGCGTGCTGAATCTGTCTTGCTTTTGGTGTTTGGCCACACCCGATGGTGCTCGGGAATCACTCCTGGCAGGCTTGGGGAACCATATGGGATGCCTGAGATCAGATCCAGGTTGACCAGGTGCAAGGCAAAAATCCAACCCACAGTGTTATAGCTCCAGCCCCAAAACTGTTTGTTAATTTTTTTTTTTATTTGGGGGCTACACCTGGCAGTTCTCAGGGCTTATTCCTGGCTCTGCACTCAGGAATCACTCCTAGTGGTGCTCAGGGGACCAAATGGGGTGCCAGGAATCAAACCCAGATTGGCCATGTACAAGGCCAATGTACTATTGGCCTTACCCCTGTACTATCATTCCAGTCCCATTTGTATCTTTAAGATTAAAGTATGTATCTTTCATCATGTTCTAATGACACAGATTGTGCTTTAATTGAGAATTAAAGCTACAGCTTCCATCCATTCACACCTAAATATTTAAGTCTCCTCTCTTACCATTTTCTCTTTTTTTTTCTTTTTACTTTTTGTTAATTCTGGGGTCCTCCATAGCAGTGTTTGGGGGCCTCCTAGAGACTCCCAGCTGGACTGTGTGGCCCGAGCCTTACTGCTCAACAGGTATATCCAGCAGTGCCTGGGGACCACGCGGTTCTGGGGATCAAGCTCCTCTCTCTGAGACAGCTCCCAGTCTGCTGTTTTGTTCTGAATTTCTGAACACAGCCAAGGACCAAGCTCTACCCATCACCTGAGAAGTCTCTGTAGCCCCTGGGATTTGTTTTTACATTGATTTTCCTGCTTTGTATGGGTTTAACCAAATTTTAGTGCTCCATTCAATTTCATCTCTCCCTTTTTTTTAAGCTATATATTTGTATGAGACTGACGCACTACCTACTGTGCTAACGAGGCACCTTAAGCTATATTTTTAGAAATTCAACTAAGGACTATCCATTAAGTGATCGGAGTGCATTTAGAACCGACATACTACATCTTCACATCTCACATTTTCTACTTATTTACTTGTGTTCACTTTATTTCTCCAGCACTGCCTCACGCACACGAAGCGCCACTGAACGTGTGCACAGCCACTGTCTTCACTGCCTCGGCATTTCTGCCCTCCTCTGGCCTTTCCACAAGCCGCCTTTCAACCGGACCCTTCCTTTACCCGCCTGTGCAAGTGCTCTCCACGACGTCCACAAGTGCTTAAACCTTACAATGCTGGATTATTACTTTGCCTTAAGCAATTTATAACAAAGGAGAGTTTTTGTATTTGCCTATTATATACCACTTCCAGTGACCATTTTCCCCCTCCACATCCAAGTTTCCATCTTTTACCACTTTCCATTGGCCTAAAGTTGTCTTGTTTTTGTTTGAACTGAGCTGGAGGCAGCCTGGTTACATGAGTGCTGACATTCCTGTCATGGAGTGCAAAGTGACCGCACCCAGGCTGAGTGTGTTCTTTGTATGCGGGAGACCAAGTTCAAGCACTGACACCGCCACCTGTGCAGTGACCACTTCTCCGAACAGCCCAAGACCCACCACTGTTCCCCGTCTCTTCTGACCTGCCTCCTTCCACCTCTGTAGGGCAGAGAGAGGTCCCTAGTCTTAAATGGCCTACTGCCCCCGTGGAGGAAAAAAATATTACTCAGTGCCCCAGGAACTCTTCCTTCTCCAAGCAAAGTGCCCTCTGGCCACCCAAAGGGGTATTTCTACCCCTTACTGGGCTGTCACATGCTACACTGCATGTGACAGGACATGTGGAGATGCTAGTGGTGCCCGCTCGAGCAAATCTATGATCAACGGGAAGACAAATGATACAAGTGAAGTGATCCTGGGCTGTACCAGTGCCCCAATGGTTGGGGGACAGGATCAGCCACCTGGGGAAACTGCTCAAAAGCATCATTTCTCAACGACGGCCACGTGGTCTCTCTGTGAAACCTCAGGATAGTCCAAGGGGTCACAGGCGAAACTACATTATGGGGGGAGGGGAAGCAATCACAAAACTAAGGAGGCAAACAAGTAGGGCAGTGTTGCAGGACTCCTCTAAGAACCTCTGCATCAGCCCTGGATTGCCTCCTGCAGGTCACTTTGTAGATAGGGGGGGTAGTCTAAATGTGCAGTTTATCTGACCATGTATTCTATACTGGCTGGTATAAATATTCTCTCATGTTACCACAATCATCGTGGGACTAGCTAGATCTTACCAGCATATTTGCCTGGCCACGTTGGATCTCTAAGTAATTAGACCAGAGAGAAATGCTGTTTGCCTCCAAGCAAGCAAGCATGGCTCCCCTGATAACTCAAAGGCAACTAAAATACAAAACTACCGTGAAGTAGACGAGACTCTTGTGAAGGCTTGGAGAAATATTTAACTGGCATTAGTATTAGTCTTTGGTAGAGACATGCCATCTCAGAAACCCCCTTCTCTACCCTATAAGGCATTTCCAGGCAGATCTTGGCTCAAAACATTAGCATATAATAGGGCTGAGGTGAGGTGCTGGGAGAAATTACCTAAGGGCATTTAACCCTTCCTGCTTCCCCATAATAGTGGGAGGCCTGAGTTGCAGGGTATAAAACCAGCCTTCTCTCTCTCTCTCTCACTCTCTCTCTCTCTCTCACTCTCTCTCTCTCTTTCTCTCTCTCTCTCTCTCTCTCTCTCTCTCTCTCTCTCTCTCTCTCTGCTCTCTTTTGGGATTTGCACTCTTCTTGGGAGTCTTGTCTTTGTTGCCTCTTTCACTGTCACTGTCACTGTCTTCCCGTTCATCGTTGATTTGCTCGAGCGGGCACCAGTAACATCTCCATATGACCTGTCTCATGCAAGTAGAGCCCAAGGGCACCTGCCTGCTCCAGGAACATAAAGAGCCTCAAACCATTCCATCAGGTCATGGGAATGAGGTCTATAATTGTTACTGGTATCTGGCATATCAAATAGGACAAGGGTAGCTTGCCAGGCTCTGCCGTGTGGGTAGCATACTCTTGTAGTCATCTCTAAATCCAGCATTTACTGATGAACCACGCAGCCACTTGCGGCCACGAGCCGGGCTGTGATAGGCTGGTCTGATGGGTGGAGTTCTGACGAGGGAGAAGTCCGGATGTGGAAAATGGAGGTCCTCATGGAGTGGGGGGTCGTCTTGCTTGTTGTGAGGCTCTGCTGGGGTGGCGGTCCAGGGCTAGAACCTGCCATCTCTCCCGGGCACCTCATGAGCGGCTGGGCACAGTGAAAGCCAGTAGCAGCTCTGCCCCATGTCGTCGCCTCTTTACAGGGCCTTAACACGTGGTGGCCGCCATCTTGGCCTACAGGTGTCTGGGGTTCTAGCCGGGAAACCTAAGCACAGGGTTTTTCCTATTGCTGATTTGTATGCCTGAACCTGTGATAAGTAAAGCATTTTAAAACTGCATCGGATTCCTGAGTCTTCATCCATTCCCCACCAGCTTCAAGAGGTAGAAGGGAACTTCGCTTCCCGGCACTGTCGGGACCCAGGCGGCGCCCGACAGGGCAGGGCGCATAGAAACAGGTTGGAAAGGGGGTTACAGTGAGAAAAGTCGCTTTAAAGACAGTCTTTTGCTTGTTTCGGCTTTCTGTTTGGGGACCACACCCAGCAGTGCTCAGTTCACACTAACATATATATGCATTTATGTATCAGACAGACCACACATGTTGGATATATTAGATATATATTCGATACATACTAGCCTGTTTCATATTGTTCTACAGGTCCTTGGGGGTCACCCACAGTGATGCGTAGGGAACCCCAGTGCCAGGGATCAAACCATAGGCTCTGGATTACTGAGCCTCCCTGGGCTCTTCTCATTTCCAGGATTTTTTCTTCCCATGGTTTGGACCGTTTTTGTCTTGGGGGTCACACCTGGCTATACTGAGGACCACTCCTGGCGGCACCAGGGCAACCAAATAGGTGCTGGAAATTAAACAGGGCTCCACATGCAAGACAAGTCCCGGGACCCCAAGTCTGCAGCCCCCAAACTGGGTCAGGTCTAAAGCCTTCTCTTCAGTCACCATGGTGAGTGGACGGAAGTTCACTTTTGTTACAGGAAACCTTCTGCTCCTATACTTTTTTGTTCTAAAGTTTCCATTTGGTCCTGCTCGGTTTCCATTTCTCTGCTGATTGCTGTTTATCATATCTTCCTTCACGTCCTAACTTACTCATAATAGCTGAGTCCAACACTTCAGCTATCTATTCAGGTAAGGGCTTTTTCTCGAATGCAGGTCACACTTTCCTTTGTATGTCCATGATGCCTAGCGCTACATGCAGCAAACAGGAAGCGTTGCTGTATTCCCCTGAAGAGTGCCAACAGGTCTTCCAGGCCCAGGCCCCAACCCAGCCCCAGCAATAAGAGGCTACAAACTACTGCCAGGGCCCACAGGTTGGCACTGAATGTAGAAACAGCCACTTTCCCTGTGCCCTGCTGCTACCGCGTCTGTGGTGCCGAGCTCAGCATCTGCAGGGCACCCGACTGGTGTTTTAACAGGCGGTTCAATTACTGATTGATCACCAGGATCTTGGAAAGCGCAAATTTGAGGCCTTGGCCAGAGTGAATTTGAGGAAAGTCTACAGTATTTTTTCTATTCTCGAGCCTGCTGAGTCCCAACCTTCAAAATTCGTATAGTTTGAACCTGGTTTTAGCCCTATAGGGGCAAATTAAGGGCACATCTAGCTCTGGAGTGAGATCGTTATTCCTCAAGCATGGCCTTTCTTATAGCTCAGCTAGACATTAAAAATACCTTAACGAGCAATCACCTCTCTTGCTGGGCTAAAATTTCCAAGTCCCTGGTACCGAGCATTGGCTCAAAAGGCTGAGCATATACTTTGTACATGGGAAGCCCAGGGTTTGATCCACGGCACATGCAGTCCTCAGCTGCAGATTCACAGAAACACCCCCCCACACACACACACACACAGAAACAGGACACACACACAGAAACAACACACACACACAAACAGCACACACAGAAACCACACCACACACACACAGAAACAGCACACACACATACAGAAACAACACACACAGAAACAACACACACAAAGAAACAGCACACAAAAACAACACACACACACACACAGAAACAGCACACACACACAGAAACAGCACACACACAGAAACAGCACACACAGAAACAACACACACACAAACAGCACACACAGAAACCATACCACACACACACAGAAACAGCACACATACACAGAAACAACACACACAAACAGCACACACAGAAACCACACCACACACACAGAAACAGCACACACACATACAGAAACAACACACACAGAAACAACACACACAAAGAAACAGCACACACACAGAAACAGCACACACACACAGAAACAGCACACACACACACAGAAACAGCACACACAGAAACAACACACACACAAACAGCACACACAGAAACCACACCACACACACAGAAACAGCACACACACATACAGAAACAACACACACAGAAACAACACACAAAGAAACAGCACACACAAAAACAACACACACACACACCACACACACACACACGCCCTACCTTTCTCTACCAGAAAGCCCTGAGCAACACCCCAGCACCCAGATTCAGACCTGGACTTCAGTCCTGACTCAGGTGTCAACCTCCTCCAGCTCAGCGGAGGGAGCACAGCTGGTTCCAGCTCTCTGAACAGGGCTAGGGAATCATTTCCAAAGAGAGGACTGGGCAAGGTTGGAGCTCTCCACCGAATCTTTCTCCCAGGGACTGACTCACACCCTGTCTAAATAAACTCACTGTATCATTGTCTGTATCACTGTCTTCCCGTTCATCATCGATTTGCTCGAGCTGGCACCAGTAACATCTCCGTATGTCCTGTCTCATGCTAGTAGAGCCCAAGGGCACCTGCTTGCTCCAGGAACATAAAGAGCCTCAAACCATTCCATCAGGTCATGGGAATAAGATCTATAATTGTTACTGGTATTTAGCATATCAAATACGACACGGGAGGCTTACCAGGCTCTGCCGTGACGGTGACATAGACTTGTAGTCACCTCTAAATCCAGCATTTATTGATGAACCGCGTGGCTGCTTGTGGGTTGTAATAGGCTCTTCTGCTGGGTGGAGTTCTGACAAGAGGGAAGTCGGATGTGGAAAATGGCATCCCTCATGGAGTGGGGCTGCCATTTTCTCTCTAAATAAATTATATTCACAATAAGTATACAGCTGAGGGGGCCGGAGTGATAGCACAGTGGAGCACAGCATTTGCCTTGCGCGGCCGACCCAGGTTCAATGCCCAGCATCCCATATGGTCCCTGAGCACCGCCAGAGTAATTCCTGAGTGAAGAGCCAGGAGTAACTCCTGTGTGTTGCTGGGTGTGACCGAAAAAAAAAAAAAAAAAAAAGTAGATAGCTGATCCGATTCAATCCCCAGCATCCCATATGGTCCCCTAAGCCAGCCAAGAGTAATTCCTCACTGTAGAGCCATGAGTAAACTCTGAGGCATCATTGGGGTGGCCAAAATCAAACAAACAAGAAAACCCTTTATTTTGGGGAGACCAGAGTGATAGCACAGCAGGCAGCACGTTTGCCTTGCATGCAGCCAGCCTGGGTTTAATCCCGGCATCCCATATGGTCCCAAGAACACCACTAGGAGAAATTCTTAAGTGCAGAGCCAGGAGTAACTCCTGAGCATTGCCAGATGTGACTCAAAATGAAAAAAAATATTTTTAATTATAATGCATTAATATCCTTTTGGGGGGCACACCCAGTGGTATGTGGGGCTTTCTTCTGGTTCTGTGCTCAGAGACTGATCACTCCTGATGGTGCTTGGGGGATCAGGAACATTTGCTGTGCCAGGGACCGAGCAGGGTCAGCTGCATACAAGGTAAGTGCCTTAAATTCTGTACTATCTCTCCAGCCTCACAATACACTATATCTGAAGTAAATGCAACCCTTATTTCCACCAGCATCAGATCAATATCAGATCAAACCCTGCCCTACTTGCTAGGATTGCATTCTCTACAACAATCAGATCAACTATGCCTTATTTCATTAACTCTGTGGTTATGCTCTTTAGTAAATGTGGGTAGGAACACAAAAAGAGTTGCCACAATTGATAAACACAGTACTATAATGTCACACAATATGGGGGAAAAATTCTGCGAAAGACACTAACTAGAAATAAATAAATTAAAACCTGTAAAGGTTTTTTTTGGGGGAGGGTCATGCTTGGCATATGCTCAGGGGTTACTCCTGGCTCTGCACTCAGGAATTACTTCCTAAGCGGTGCCCAGGGGGCCATATGGGATGCCGGGGATTGAACCTGGGTCCGGCCACATGCAAGGCAAACGCCCTACCTGCTGTGCTATCACTCCGGCCCCAAACCTGTAAAGTTTTGATGAAATGGACTGACAGGATTCAATTCTATTGATAAGTGGCACCTGTGCAACTTTTTTTTTCCCTTAAGTGTTTGGGCCACTCGAAACACTCAGACCTTACTTCTGGCTCTGAGCTCAGCGATCTGAGCTCCTGGTGGGCTCACGGTTCCAAATGCAGTGCCAGGGGTCAACTGGGTCAGCCTCATGCAAGGCAAGCACCCTACCCGCTGTGCTGCTGCTCCAGCCCTAAACAAATTAGTTTTTTGTTTTGTTTCTGGGGCTCTGAGTCACAACCAGAAGTGCTCAGGGCTTACTCCTGGCTGTGTTCTTGGGGCTCACTCCTAGTGGGGCTTGTGAAACAATAAGGGGTGCTGGGCACTGAACCAGGGTCAACCACGTGCAGGGCAATAACCTACTGATAACACTCCTGCTATGACCTGGCAACTGCCAACTCTCAATCAGAGCACTAGCTTGAACAGCCTCTTAGGGGCAAATCTTGCACATATCAAGTCCCAGCACTTCATGCACCCGCCCCTCCCGCCACCTAAGCATCACTAGATGTGGTCCTAGGAACTCCTGAGCCCTGCCAGAGGGGCCCTGCTGGCCCCCAGCCCTGCCGCATTGCTAGGTGCTAGGCACTAAACTATCTGGCCCAATGAACCAAATACTGCTGGGAGTGGCCCCGAGATCCCGTGCACTGCCGGGGGAATCCCCCAAAAGTAGTAAAATAAAATAATTAAATGCCAGAGTCAAGAGAACACACGTCCTTCTCCATTCTGGAGAGGAAGTAGCCGAAGCACCTTCCGACCCTGACGCTGAATACTGCACTGAGTCTGAGAAGCCGCAGGTGTGGACTGCCGCAGGAGGGGCTCAGAGACACAAACTCTACCAGACCTGAGCGCTGCTGCTGCTCAGAGTCTAACTAGACCGGCTGCTTTCTGCCTCTCGACCCACCCATTTCTCACAGAGAACTGACTCTCCCCAACAGAAGCGTCTCTTTGCAATTCTATTAGGTTTTGCCTCATACAGTTTGGGCACTCTTGTTAGAGGCAGACACATTAAAAATTTAAGTTTTCTTCGAGACTGACCCTCTTCTCACCACGCAATCAATGCCCTCATCATGGCTCGTTCTCTTACTCCGTGTGAAATTTAACAGACATCCCTGCTTGGTTCTGATGAGTATTAGCACAGTACTCCTTTAGGGAAGGGGTGTTAGCATAGTATTCCTTTTGGGGAAGGGGTGCGGGTCATACCCAATGGTATCCAGAATTTCTGCCAGCTCGGTGCTCAGGGCTGCTCCGACAGTGCCCAGAGACCATGCCATGTGGAGGGCGGAACCCAGGCCTCCCACATGCCAGCCCTATGCCTCACCTGCTGAGCTCTCTCTCGGGCTCAGCACCGTGCATTTTTCTCCATCTACTTTTTGTCTTCCTTTTAGTTTTTACCTCACACCTGGCAGTGCTGGGGGGCCTCTTCCAGTGCAGTGCACAAATGCTGCTCTAGCAGTCACCTGGCAGTGCTCAGGGGTCCTGGCACCATGCAGTGCCAGGAACTGAACCTGGACTCCTGGGTGATCGCATGCGCTCCAGCACTTTCTGCATCTCCCTGGTCCTCTCCATTTGGTTTTCTGGTTTCCTTTTGTTTGTGTGAGGTTTGTGGACACATCCAGCAGTGCTCAGGGCTTACTCCTGGCTCTGAACTCAAGAGTTACTCCCTGTGTGCTCAGGAGACAACACATGGTATCATGGCATACGGCAAAATAGTTCTTTTTCCTCTCTGCTGCCAGATGCCCAACAGAATCTTCTCCAGGATTGGAGAAATAGGGTAACGCTTGAGAGACATCACAAAACTGGGAGCCCCCTAGAATTGGAGCCCTGGAAGAGCACAGAGGTCTCAGGTTTCCCCACAAAGACCCTGATCTGGCCCCGAGAACATAGGCTTCCCTGCCCTGCCTCCTCCCTCTGACCTCCCTCGCCACACTCCCATTTCTCCTGAGCCCTGCTTCTCTCTTTGATGACTGGGATACAAAATTAGAGCCTATCTTTACTATTCATTATACATTTTCAATAAGATAATTAACATATAGGTTTAAAAACAGAAAACATTAGAACTCAATTTCAGTTCTAATAATTAGCTGTGTTACTATAGTAACTAATTAAACTAGATATTTCAGTTTGCTCATCTGGAAAAAGGGATAATAAAAGCATCTTCACATAGTTGTAGTAAAAACAAAATTAAATTTGTGAGTTGTCGAGATTAAGACCTGACACTCAACAGGTATCTTCCACAAAGCTCATTTCCTTCCCGACCTCTCTGGAAAATATCTCATCCCGGTCATGTGTTCTCTAGGTCAACACCTCACAGCAGGGAGGAGACCAGCGTCTACACGCATTTGCAGCTACTTCCTTAGCACATGTGAACAACCATTACACACACACCCTGCCCTCTTTCTACCAGCATTTCCTTCCATTTAAACTCGGTTGGCAGAGGTCAGAGAGATAGCACAGTGGTAGGGTGTTTGCCTTGCTCCCAGCCAACCTGGGTTCAATTCCGACAACCCATATTGTCGCCTGAGTCCTACCAGCAGTGATACCTGAGCAGAGCCAGGAGTAAGCCTTGAGCATAGTGGGTGTGGCCCCCAACAAAAACTAGATTGGCAGAGCCTGAGAAGTGCAACTTCTTAAGTAGACCCTCCCTCAAAAAAGAAATAATGATAACGAGGGGGGAGCAGAGAGATCATGCAAGGGTTAAGGCATGCGCCTGGCATGCAACTAAGGCTGGTCCAAATCCCAATATTGCTTATAAGCCCCTGAACGTCACCAGCTGTGACCCTAGCACAGAAGTAGTAGTGACCTGAGCAGCAGCAGGTGTGGTACAAAAACAAACAGCATTGGTTTGAAACAGCCTCGGCAGTTTGGGCCAAGTTAGAGATACGTGAGCTCTTGTGAGGGCTGTTTCTCATGCAGGTTTCAATGCAGCATGGCTCCTCGGCCTCTGGCCTACGATCAAATGCAGGCTTCAATGCAGCAATAGGTCAACTGCTGGAGGCCTCTTTCAACTCTGACTCATTTTAACCTCATGTCTAGAGATCATCTACTCCCGTGTCTAGACAGACAGTTCAGTGGGTAGGGCACTTGCCTTATACCCAGCTGATCTGGGTTCGATCCCTGGCATCCCATTTGGTCTCCCAACCACCACCAGGAGTAATTCCTGAGTGTAGAGAAGGAATTCCAGAAGTAACCCCTGAATATCGCTGGGCGAGACCCAAAATCTCAAGAGAGAGGGAGGGAGAGAAAGAGAGAGAGACCATATACTCTGAGAGATTTCCAATAGATTATCTGTGAAAATATCACTTTAGAGAAAACATCCCACTGATTATCGGACTCCCCAATACTTCAGTACAGATAGCCATAAGACAAAGAAGGAACACTAGCCTGTGTATAAAGATGTGTATACACTTGTGTACAGACAGTACACACACATGTATACACGTGTACACATGTATGCACACAAAACACACACACACATACACACACCCTACACCTGGTCAGTGTGTGGCCCCCTTCGAGCTACAGTCAAGAGATGGTGCGACAGCTGCGCCAGTGCGGCCAAGGAAGCAAGAGACATAGAAAACAATGTAGGCTAAGACCAGGTCCTTCCCAGGATCCTTCACATCTGTACACCATAATGTTACATCATTGTAGTTGTAACAATCTGGGGGGGTTTATGGGGAATGAGAAACTATAATGTCACACTAAAATTTACTACTGAATATACACATAGAGACTTGCATCATAAACCGTAAGGCAAGTCACAAAGTGTAAAGGAAGAGAGATAAATACAATGACAGAAAGAGAGATAGAAAAAGAGAAAGACAAGGCGCCTGCTATAGGGGCAGGCTGGGGTTGGGGTAGGGAGGGAGGCGTTGGGACATTGGTGGTGGGGTGGGGCACTGGCGGAGGGCTGGATGCTGGAACATTATATGACAGAGACCCAATCGTGAACATCCTTATAGCCGTGTATCTCAGTGTGGTATAATAAATAAATAAATGAAAAATTTTTAAAAAGTAAAATAAGGGGCCGGGCGATAGCCCAGCGGGTAGGGCGTTGCCTTGCGCACGCAGCCGGCCTGTGCCGGCCTGGGTTCGATCCCGGCATCCCATATGGTCCCCGAGCACCGCCAGGAGTAATTCCTGAGTGCAGAGCCAGGAGTAACCCCTGAGCATCGCTGGGTGTGACCCAAAAAAGCAAAAAAAAAAAAAAAAAAAATAAAATGAGAGATGGTGCGAAGGTCAGAGCCACTAAACACAAGCTTCAACTCTATGCCTCAAACCTAACACAAGCGATGGGGGGTGAATCCAACCCAATGAGAGGGAGACAGCAGCTCCATGGAAATGTAACATAAGACTCCCAAGGACCCACTAAAGGTTAGGGGCTGGGGTGCAATTAGGAGAAGCCGGAGTCCGAGACTGGATAAAAAGACCAGGCAGCCAAAGTTCCCTTTGGGAAAGCAAAATAAAACAAAAAGCTAAGAAGTCATGGAAAATACTGAAGCTGACTGTGTTATGCGTCTAAGAAAGTCAACCTCAATCCCAAGCCTGAGGCCCTGTATGGCAAAGGAGGGTGGGGCGACACGCAGGACCACACAACACTCGGAAGACGTGCTCGAATAGCTCCGGCTAGCAGTGTGGGTTTTCTCCGGCGAGCAGCACATTTTCACCGCCGCTCACAGCGGGGTTTCCAGGGCATGCAGTTTCCACAAAATTCCAACTTTCTCGGCCAGTGCAGCTGACACGGCAGAACAGCACCTGGCCTGAACCCCAGCAGTGTTCCCTGACTCCGGGCCTCTCTGAAGAGCCCAAGGGTACCGCAGCCACACGCACCCCGAGGAATGGTCTGTAGGGCTTCCCCCAGGCACTTACTGGAGTCCTCCCACTGGAGCAGGTGCAGCTTCCACGCTGAGTAATAAAGAAATCCCAGGACGAGGAAAAGGCAGAGGGCTAGCAGCAGATTGCCTGAATACCAAGAGCCCCATCTTCACATGGTCTCCGGCTCCCTACATGACCTAAAAACACAGAAACACAAAATGAGACCTTAAAAGTCAAAGAGATCCTCTGGTTATTGACTGGATCTAAAAACAAGTGTGTCTAGAGACTTTCCAAGTGAAGAAGCACCAACAATGCCCACGAGCTCATGGTGGGGCCCCCAGCTGCCCGCCCCTGTCTCAGCATCCCCACAGTCAGCTCCCCAGGGGCCCTCCCTGCCCTACTCCCAATCCGTGGTGAAGCCCGGACAACTGTCAGCTGCCCAGGAAACATCTTTCATTGTCCTTCCTGCCACTACCTTAACCCCTGCCCGCTCCCAAACCCCTCTTATCCACGTATCACAAGGAGCTTGTTACTAACACAAAAGCTGATGGGACTGGCCCAGTTTTCTCCTGCTGCTGTCACCGAGGCCCACAACCACAGCAAGCGGAAACTGGGAGATTCCTATCTGCAGGGCCCTGAAGGCCTCATGTCCCACAAGATGCTGCTGACAAATCCACTCCCGGCTCACTCGGGCTGTGGCCATGCCTGCGTCCTGCACCATCAGTCTCGGCTCCTCGTTCCTCCTCCCGACAGCCATGTGTCCACTCGGGAGCTCTCCAACTCCTCCTTCCACACATCTCGGTTTTGCTTCCCAACAGAACCTCTTTGCTTCTACTTTTCAGCTCATGGATTCAGAGTAGGCCTGCCTGGACAGCCAGGTCAGTCCCTCACGCTAAGGTCATAAGGGTGATCTCATCTGTAACACCCTACTGCATGCGAGGTGATGGCATCACACACCCCAAGGATTGGGATACACACCTCTGGGGGGCTGTTCTGCCCAAACACCTTCACTCAGTCTCAATTCCCTTAGAATAAAGTGTTTGCGCCTCACGCTGCAGAAGCGCCTGACTGTAGCCCTCTTTACTCTGCAGCCACTTCCTGCTTCCGCCATCTCATCTGTGTCCCATGTCCTACACAACCTCCATTATTCACCAAACGCAGCTCTAGTATTCTCCTGGGGCCTGCAGGAGACTGGGTCTGATCCCTGACACAAGATTCCCAGAGCAGGGCACGGCCAGGTGTTGTCAATGCCCTCCAATAAAAATAAAGAAAAAAGGATGATGGATATATAGCTACTGTTGATGTGGTCACTTTGAGGAAAATGGGTGGATCATAAGAAACACCTTTTCCTTTACATGCTTCTAGAATTTATTTGTTGTGTCACATTTAGTTGCCTCTAGTTTTTTAATTAAAAAAAAAAAACAAGGTAGATGTAAGCTGGTAGACTCAAAGCAATCTGGACATATCTACTGAAATTTACGTGTGTATGCTAATTTTTTTTTTTTTTGCTTTTTTGGTCACCCGGCATTGCTCAGGGTTTCTCCTGGCTCTGCACTCAGGAATTACTCCTGGCGGTGCTCGGGGACCATATGGGATGCCGGGGATCAAACCCAGGCCGACACTGGGCCGCGCGTGTAAGGCAAACGCCCTACCCGCTGGGCTATTGCTCCGGTCCCACTTCTACCCCCTTTTACTGTTGCATATTGCTCAAAGGATACTCTAGGCAGAGCTCAGGGGACCAGGCAGTACCCAGAACTAAATCCAGGCTTCCCACACACAAAGCACATGTCCCGGCCTGGTGAGCACTCTCCCCCCCCCACCATCCCGGCTATGACTTGTTCTTACAGCAACGTTACAGTAACATTCCGACAAATATTTTAAAATATAATTACATTAATGTGATTAGCAGCACTGATTCTAAGAGTCAAACACTGGAAACAATTTTAGTATCCCTCCACAGGAAAGCGGAGAAATAAACCATGGTGCATCTACAGTGAAATCTGTATCAGCTGGAGTCTAGTACAACAGGGACGGCAAATACAGTCCGCTACCTGAAGGAAGTTCTAAAGGGGTTCTTCACATGGTAGGCAGGACATGTGCACTGGTGAAGGGGTGGGTGTTGGAACACTGTATGACTGAAACCCAATCACGAACAACTTTGTTACTGTGTATCTCATGGTGAATCAATAAATAAATAATATAATGAGTCAAGAGAGTCACTAGAGGACTTGCCAAGCACAAAGCTCCTCCCACAGCCTGGATGGGCCAGGCAAAAAGTGGCAGTTTTTGAACCCAGTAGGAGCTGGCCAGAGACAGAGGGGAGCCAGCAAGAGAGGGTACAGAGAAACACAACAGCTATGCAGGCCACGGGGAGGGGGCTCCCCTCTGGCCCCTCTACTCAGATGTTCACAATGGAAAGCAAAAAAAGAAAAGAAAAAAAAAAGAAACACCGGGATGCCGGGAGGTTGCAGTTGGTGGAATCAGTCACCAGGCAGAGAAATGTGCACCACGGAGGCGGGGAAACAGTGCCAATAGAATACGATGCACCCACAGCGAAGTCCTGGGGTAGACAGAGATCTCAGACCGCACCCCCAGCACAAAGGACCACATGTCCTATTGGAGACAGAAAAAATGCAAGGTTTAAGCACTCTGTCCACAAAAGGCAGGTGGCATGCTCTTGTTTGGTTTTGGTCTGGTTGTTTTTATTGCCCCATAGATCAAACCCGGGTCACCTGCAATGCACGGCTTGAACTTCACCACTGGGCTACACCCACAAGGAAGTCTTTTATTTGAACTTTTTTTAAATAACTTTAATGAAAGGCCAAAGTTATACATAGTACAGCAGATAGGGGCTTGACCGCGGCTGACCCAGGTTCGATCCCTCGCATCCCATATGGTCCCCAAGCATCACCAGGAGTAATTCCTGAATGCAGAGCCAGGAAGAACCCATGAGCATTGCCAAGTATGGTCCAAGAAACAAAACTAAACAACTATTAAATAAAATAACTTTAATAACCAATCATTGGTTTGCATACCACCAAGTTTCAGGAATTTTCACAGCTAAGTATACAAGCCTCCTTCACGCCTACTGATCGAGGGTCCACTCCGCCACACATAACAACACATGCTCTTTAGCAGACACTAGTGTGATGTTCTAAAAGCTGGAAATACCCCCAAATATATGGTGACCGAATAAACTGACAGAGCCACAAGGTGGAAGGCTACGCAGTCCTAAGAACTGGGTTCCCTCCCCTTTCTTCCTTTCGGAATATGTGTTTGTTTTGTTTCAAAGCTTTATTTTAGCCAGTTGTACTCTGGGCTTACTCCTGGCTCTGAGTTTAGGGATCTCTCTGATGGACTCAGGGGACCGTGTGGGGTGCCAGGGATCAAAGTCAAGTCAGCAAGAGCCTTATCTGCTCCATTATCTCTCTAGCACTTCTTGGTTTTTTTTTTTTCTTTGCGGGTCGAACCTGGCGATGCTCAGGGGCTACTCCCTGGCTCTGCACTCAGGAATTACTCAGGTCCCCCTGGCGGTGCTGGGGGACCATATGGGATGCTGGGGATCAAACCAGGGTCAGCTGCGTGCAAGGCAAACACCCTACCCACTGTGCTATTGCTCGGCCCCTGGCCCCTTTTTAATTCTTATTTTAATCAAAAAACCATTAGGTCTCAGAGCCAAGCATGTATACACATACAACTGGAATAAACCAGGGAAGGGGTTTCTGTTTTGGCGTTGGTCTTTTATTCTCACTTTTTGGCCAATCCCTGGCAGTGCTCAGGACTTTCTCCTGGCTTTCAGGAAGGTGCTTGTTTAAATCATAAATAATTTATTTCTAATTACATGTCCCCTCTAGAAACAATTTATACATTTCAAAAAGTAAGAGATGCCAGTGCAAGATATGACATGTGCACAGATGTGCATAGCATTTTCTCTTTTGTTTGCTTTGTTTGGGGGACACACCTGGCTAGCTCAGAGCTACCCCAGCTCTGCACTCGGATCATTCCTAGGAGGGTTCAAGGGGTCATATGAGGTGTCAGAGGCTGGCCCTGGGTGGGTGCATGGAAGACAAGTGCCTGCCCGCTGTGCTTTGCCTGCAGCCCCCGCACAGCAGTTTCGGATGTAGAAGCTACTCAGTGGTACTGCCTGGCGTCCACAGGAGACCCAGGTCCACTTCACCTCCTCCACTACGGCAGGTGGTTCTGTGCTTCGCAGCTGCCTGGCTCTGCCTGCAAACCTGCAGCAGCTGCTCTGCCTCGGCAAAGGGCAGCACATTCGGACACGCCTGCGGAGTCCCTCACAGACACAGCTCATCGGGTCCTCAGGCTGACTGCCTAAATGAGCCCATCGCTCCTGCGTCTCCACTGCCACTGCCTTACTACAGGTCACAGAATCTTCTGTACCACCACAACAGCCAAGTCGGCCTCCCACGGCATCCTGGATCCTCTCCAGCGCCCAGGGCGGCACCTCACTTCTGGGCAGAACTCTCCCCGGGGCCCAACACTCCTATAGGCCTGGAAGACTCGGTGTGAGGACCCAGCCAGCCCCCCCCATCACCTGCCCCTTACTATTTCTCTATATGCTTCTCTTTAAGATGGTGCACAGGTGGGCGTGGCCCAGCTGCTGGTGTGAGCCTGAGAGCTGAGGTTCAGCTTAGGCAGCTGCATGGAGCTCAGAGCCCACAGGGTCAAGAGGGCAACCTGGGCAGCTGGGGCGGGGAGGGAGAGAAAGGTGTTGGGGCCACAGGCAGCAGTGCTCAGCAGGCCCTGAGGGACAGGAGTCAGCTAGGCATGTGCTCTTGAACCCTGGCTCTTCTTACAGTATCTGAGCCCCCTATTCAGACTTGGTGTGCCACTTAGCAGAGACAGCTAATTAACAAGCATTGTATTTCGGGGCAGGGTGCTTGTGCCTTGCACACAGTCAACCTGGGTCAAATCCCTGTGTCCAATGTGGTCCCCTGAACCTGCCAGGAGGAATTCCTGAATGCAGAGTCAGGAGTGACCCGAGTATTGCTGACTGTGACCAAGCAAATAAATATAAATAAATAAATAAATAACTAGATCTGTAAGTAAATGAATAAATGAATGGATGGATAAATAAGTAAATAGATAAGTAATAAAGGAAAAGAAAAAAGGAAGGAAGTGTTGGTGACATTTCCCAGGGCCCCACCCATTAGCCCTGGATCTTTGCATTTGATCCTCTCCTCCTCCGTATAAGCCATTTGCATATCTTTAGGCCAGAGCTCTATGCCAAAGAGATCTCTTTCTTGAATAACACGAAAGGAAGGTGAGGACAGGCACTTGGGAGTCTGACTCTAAATTAACGGTTCTTGGAATCTTGGCATATTTTTCTAACTATGTCCCAGTACCATCTAAATTGGATACATTTCCTTTTACCCCAGGGTCTCTATGTGGGACTGGATGGCACCAGGAAGAGTCTACCCCACAGGATCGCCATTTAAGGAAGGGCCAAACTAACTTGTCCTGCCTAAAGACACACCTGTAGAGCCTCACAGTGTGAAAGGCTTTGAAAGCAGAGCAAAATATTTAATAAATTGCTCTGGAGTAGAGTAGACTGGACAAATGATCTTGTGGGGTATGGAGATATTAATCTCCATCACTCTAGCATGAGGAACATAGTTTGAATTATATGGCGTGAAATATAATTTCCCCATGAAAATACACCCTATAGATTGTATTTTTCTACTATGAGATAAAACTACATTTTATCTCAGTGTAGTTTTTATGCCAGCCTCTGCGGTGTTTACATAAGAAACTGGTCTGGGAGGAGGAACAATGCTGTACATTAGCACCTCTTAAGAGAGCTGGTTTTGACTTTATGAGGCTTTTGGCTTTGGGCTTTGGCAGGTTGGAAGACAAAGACCAAGCTCCTGCGTGGGTGAGCTCTGGATCAGAGCACAGGGCATCTTGATCTGCAGCTCTGGGTCTGTGTGAACCTGTTAGCCGGTG
The DNA here is from genome assembly GCA_021461705.1 of Cryptotis parvus. Taxonomy (NCBI): domain Eukaryota; kingdom Metazoa; phylum Chordata; class Mammalia; order Eulipotyphla; family Soricidae; genus Cryptotis; species Cryptotis parvus. Next base: position 23,940 of record JAJIBD010028395.1, read on the forward strand.
TGGGGGTGGCGGACTGTGCTAACTGTTGGTGTGAAGTAAAAAGGATTGTTGGACTATCTATAATGGACTCCTGGCTTTGTTCATTGGTCACTGCCGCCCCCAGAGCATGACCAGAGAACCCAATGGCCCCAATATTGTTGGGGACCACAGAAAGGAAGAAAAGGATTGGTATGAATCCTATTCAGGAGCTGCTACTGACTCTCCCTGTGACCAGCTGCTCACGAGGCACCCGGGAGGGATGGTGGGTTCTACTCCTGGCCCACCATCCCAGCAGAGCCTCGCAACAAGCCAGATGACCCCCACTCCATGAGGGCCTCCATTTTCCACATCCGGACTTCTGTCTCGTCAGACCTCCACCCAGCAGACCAGCCTATCAGCGCCCGGCTCATCGAGTTCCACCCTGCAGCAGTCTTTCTTAAATCCGGCTCAGGTATGCCGGTCCAGAGACTCGCAGACATGGGGCAGAGCTGCTACTGACTCTCCCTGTGACCAGCTGCTCACGAGGCGCCCGGGAGGGATGGTGGGTTCTAATCCTGGCCCACCATCCCAGCAGAGCCTCGCAACAAGCCAGACGACCCCCACTCCATGAGGGCCTCCATTTTCCACATCCGGACTTCTCTCTCGTCAGACCTCTACCCAGCAGACCAGCCTATCAGTGTCTGGCTCATTCGGCTGCTTGCGGCCGCGATTCATCAATAAATGCTGGACTTAGAGATGCCTACAAGAGTATGCTACCTGCACGGCAGAGCCTGGCAAGCTACCCGTGTTGTATTTGATATATATACCAAATACCAGTAACAATTATAGACTCATTCCAGAATGGATTGAGGCTCTTTATGTTCCTGGAGCAAGCAGATGCCTTGGGCTCTACTAGCATGAGACAGGACATATGGAGATGTTACTGGGGCCCGCTCGAGCAAATCAATGATGAACGGGGAAGACAGTGATGAATCCTATTAAACTTTACAGAAACAAACCTGGTGACCGTGAGACTTTTTGTTTGTTTTTGCTCTTTTGGTTCACAGCCAGCAGTGCTCAGGGTTTGCTCTGGCTCTGCACTCAGGATTTACTCCTGGTGGTGTTCAGGGGACCACATAGGATGCTCGGGATTGAAACTGGGTCAGCCGCGTGCAAGGCAAATGTCCTATCCACTGTACTATCACTCTGTCCCCTCCTGACTGCTTTCGAATGGTTTTATTTGTATTACATTCACCATACAATCTCCCCATTTTAAGAGTACATCTCAATGGCTCGCACCTCAGAGCTGTGCAAACATGGCCACATTCTATCCATGTCCCTGACTAAAAAGGATATGGAGCTTCCCCAGAGAAGTTAACACGGGGGCCAGAGGGAGCTCTGCAGGCAGGGGGCCCTGGATCAGTCCCTACCACTACATGGTCCTGTGAGCACCATCAAGCACCGCAGGGTATGGCCCAAACCGAAACACACAAGAAGCTATACAGAGCTCAAGCACTCCCCCTTCTGAATAGCTCTCTGATGAATGCAAGAACATTACACCAGTCATACTGAGGGGCGGAATGGCTCATAGGTCTGCAGCACACACTTTTCACACTGAAGCCTGGGGCTTGTTCCCGGGCATAGCAGAGTACCCAATCAATGCTGGGAGTGACCTAACACCAAGCTAGAAGTGGCCCTAAGCACCTCCAAAATCCACAAACATCTTGCCACTTGCAGCAAAATGGATGGAGCATAAGAAGCTTATGAAAAGCAAAATAAATTATGAGGAAAAAGATAAGAACTGGGTAATTTCACTCAGGTGCAACATAATCAAATTGATGGAAAAAAAAAACAAAAACAAAAAATACCCCATAGGGCTATACTGAGAAATGGTACAGTGGGTAAGTCTCTTCCTTGCAATCAGCTGGCTTCTGATTCAATTCCAGCACCACTGTGCTCCAGTCCTGAGTACTGCCGTGAGTACAGGGGCAAGAGTGAGCCCTGAGCACTGCGTATGACCCTGAAACAAATCAACGTATATCAAGGAAGAGACTGGGGAATGGGAGAAAGAGCAGGGAGCAAAGGAGAGTGCTGGGATTTATTTGGTGACTTGTTTTTTTAATTTGTTTTTTGCTTTTTTTTGGGGTCTCGCCCAAGCGATGCCCAGGGGTTACACCTGGCTCTGGCTCAGGAATTACTCCTGGCACTGCATGGGGGAACCATATTGGGATGCCAGGGATCGAACCGGGTTGGCCACTTGAAAGGCAAACACTCCACCCGCTGTGCTATCGCTCCAACCCCGTATTTTTTAATATTTTGTTAAAACTGAGGCTGGGGATGCAAAGAACTAGGGTGCACGAGGCCCTGGGTATGATTCCTAGGACCACACCCCCAGCCCCCACCCCAGGGACAGTCAGGAGTGTCCTAAAGGCCCTGCATCACTAGCACATGACACGGCTGGGCCCAGCACTGGAACCATCAGGCCCATTCTGCAGGGCCAAGGACGAGCAGGTTCGGCCTCAGGCTCCCAAACAGTGCTGGGGAGTCCCCAACCCTGGACAATGGCTGCAGGACAAAGTGGTGGTACCACCTGACACCGTCACCAGCAAGCGGGAGTCGACTGTGACGTCTCGCCTTGGGCAGACACTTGTCACTGTCTTTCTGGTTTCTGCCGTCCTCTTGGTGGCGAGTGGCAGCTCACTCGTGGTCCTGACTGGCCCCTCCATGGTGACTGCTCTGGTTCAGCCCCTTGTTCTTGCCTCCCCTTGGTCGTTGGTGACGGCAGTGACCCAGGCTTCCACGGCGCCTGGCCGTGGGACTCCCACACTCTCCACTGTTGTGCTCACCTGACTATACATCAGGCTGCTGTGCCGTGGTGGCCCCTAACCCGGGGTCTGTGCCCCCTCCACTGTGGAGGCACATGAGTCATGGCTGTGGGCTCACTAGGGGTCAGGGTGCTGCCACACACACAGACATGAAGCTTTTCAGCTGGGTGCTCTCCAGGGGCCATGCCCTGCCTTTAGCGATGGTCATGTAGATCTGTCCACGGTACAGCCTGAGATCACCTGGAGGGTGTCCAGGGGTCACAGACAGCAGAGCCACCAGGCTCACACAGCACAGCTGCCAGGACCACTTCCGCACATGTGTGGCAGGGGAGATATAGACTAGTGACCACTAGTGACCACACACACTCTTCCAGCAGGCATGGAGGCCAGGCACTATTCCTCCACTCGCTAGCCAGCCGGCTGTTCTTCTCCAGTGGCTATTTAATTTTTTTTCTTTGCTTTTTTGGGTCACCCAGCTCTGCTCAGGGATTAGTCCTGGCTCTGCACTCAGGAATTACTCCTGGTGGTGCTCGGGGGATGGGGGGGCATATGGGATGCCAGGGATCTAACCTGGGTTGGGCGCATGCAAGGCAAACGCCCTACCTGCTGTACTATCTCTCTGGCCCCTACAGTTCTCTTTTTTTAATGTACTTTTTGTTCAATTCTGATTTCTGGCTCAGAGATCACTCAGAGTGATCACTCAGGGATCACTCCTGGAGAGTCTCGGGGGACCACATAAGGTCTTGGGGACCAAAAGCCTATGGTGCCCGCATGCAAGGCAGGGGCCCTACCCTCTGTACTATCACAGGGTCCACAACAGCTAATAATCCTTAAACTAAACCTTTCTTGTTCAAGTACCATGTGGTTCCTCTCTCTGACTGAGCCCAGCAGAAAGAAGAAACCCACATAGGTTTGAAAAGCTGAAGACACAGGGGGTTGCTCTGTGGCCACATGCGACAGGCACGTGTGGAGCTGAGCTCCATGTGCACTGCCCCAAGCACCGAGCAATCCTGCAGCACTGCCCTCCCCCACTTCTCCTCGACCAGATGTGCCCCCCCCCCATGCACTGCAACCACACACTGTGCACCAGGGTCAGGGAGCTGGCTCAAAGGGCTGGGGCGCATCCCTGGGCCCCACCTCCGGCACCATAGTCCGACCACCACCAGGAGTGACCCCTAAGCACTGCCGTGAGACCCCTGAACGAAACAGAAAGCACACAAGCACCACAGCCAAGAAGTGTGACGTCCAGCCTGGAAGGCACATGTGTCAGCAGCACTGGAGCCAAGAGTGTAAGCTCTGACCTCTGGCAAGCACCACACCCAGTGTCTGAGCGTCAAAACCAAGCGTGTGTGATCCTGGTCGACACAACTACAAAAAGGAGGGTCACAGGAAGAGGAACAGATCTCTGCGAATAGAGAAGAGGAAAGCTGAAAACTACTGGGGACCGCGAGTCAGTAGAGGGGACAAGACGGCTGCCTCATATGCCAAAAAAAAAATAAATAAAAAAAAATTATATATATATATATATAGGGCCTATATATATATATATATATAGGGCGGAGCGATAGCCAGTGGGTAGGGCGTTTGCCTTGCAGGCGGCCGGCATATGCCGGCCTGGGTTCGATCCCGGCATCCCATATGGTCCCCTGAGCACCGCCAGGAGTAATTCCTGAGTGCAGAGCCGGGTAACCCCTGAGCATTGCCGGGTGTGACCCAAAAAGCAAAAAAAAAAAAAAAAAATATATATATATATATATATATATATATGTATATGTATGTATGTATGTATGTATGTATGTATGTATGTATGTATATATGTATGTATGTATGGGAGGAACAAGGAGGAGCTGAGGAAATAGCCTGGGAGAGGGGCTGTGAAAACCCAAGGGAACAAAACTGATTTTACAAACCTGGGTTCATCCTGGTTTTAAACCGCACCCACATACCACAATTCCGCCTAGTCGCTGCTGGGCTTGCTTTCATTGGTTTTAGCTTATCGGTGCCTCTTCCTCCCATGCTGATTGATGCTGGTGCTGCAATCCTCAGGCTGCACACACACTTGATGCGGGCTGCACGCTCAGCCTTCAGGCTATGCACACTTGATCCGGGCTGCGCGCTCAGCCTTCGGGCTGAGCACACACTTGATGCGGGCTGCAAACTCAGCCCCCGGGCTGCGCACACATTTGATGCAGGCTACGCTCAGCCTTCGGGCTGCGCACACTGATGCAGGCTGCACGCTCAGCCCTTGGGCTGTGCACACTTGATGCGGGCTGCACGCTCAGCCTTCGGGCTGTGCACACTTGATCGCGGGCTGCACACTCAGCCTTGGGCTGCACACACTTGATGCAGGCTGCACGCTCAGCCTTGGGCTGTGCACACATGATCGCGGGCTGCACGCTCAGCCTTTGGGCTGCGCACACTTGATCGCGGGCTGCACACTCAGCCTTCAGGCTATGCACACTTGATCGCGGGCTGCACGCTCAGCCCTCGGGCTGCGCACACACCTGATGCAGGCTGCGCGCTCAGCCTTCGGGCTGCCGCACATGATCCGGGCTGCACACTCAGCCTTCGGGCTGTGCACACTTGATGCGGGCTGCACGCTCAGCCTCGGGCTCGCGCACCTTGATGCAGGCTGCACGCTCAGCCTTCCGGGCTGTGCACACACTTGATGCGGGCTGCACCACTCAGCCTTCAGGCTATGCACACTTGATGCAGGCTGCAGCTCAGCCTTCGAGCTGAGCACACTTGCTGGCGCTGCGGCTCAGCCTTCGGGCTGAGCACACACTGTCTGGGCTGCACACTCAGCCTTCAGGCTGCGCCACATTTGATGCAGGCTGCACGCTCAGCCTTCGGGCTGTGCACACTTGATGCAGGCTGCGCTCAGCCTTCGGGCTGTGCACACACACTTGATGCGGGGCTGCACGCTCAGCCTTCGGGCTGCGCGCACACTTGATGCAGGCTGCACGCTCAGCCTTCAGGCTATGCACACTTGATGCAGGCTGCACGCTCAGCCTTCAGGCTATGCACACTTGATCGGGGCTGCGCGCTCAGCCCTTTGGGCTCGCACACTTGATGCGGGCTGCACGCTCAGCCTTCGACGGCTGCGCACACTCGGGCTGCACACTCAGCCTTAGGCTCGCGCACACTTGATGCGGGCTGCACACTCAGCCTCCGGGCTGCGCACACTTGATGCAGGCTGCACGCTCAGCCTTCGGGCTGTGCACACTTGATCGGGGCTGCACTCTCAGCCTTCAGGCTATGCACACTTGATGCAGGCTGCACGCTCAGCCTTGGGCTGTGCACACTTGATCACGGGCTGCACGCTCAGTCTTCGGGCTGAGCACACACTTGATGCGGGCTGCACACTCAGCCTCCGGGCTGCACACATTTGATGCAGGCTACACGCTCAGCCCTTCGGGCTGTGCACACACGTGATGCAGGCTGCACGCTCAGCCTTCGGGCTGTGCACACACTTGATGCAGGCTGCACGCTCAGCCTCGGGCTGCGCACACACTTGATGCAGGCTGCACGCTCAGCCTTCGGGCTGTGCACACTTGATGCGGGCTGCCACACTCAGCCTTCGGGCTGCACACACTTGATGCGGGCTGCTCACTCAGCCTTCGGGCTGCACACTTGATGCAGGCCGCAAGCTCAGACTCGGGCTGTGCACACTTGATCGCGGGCTGCACACTCAGCCTTCAGGCTATGCACACTTGATGCAGGCTGCAGCTCAGCCGGGCTGTGCACACTTGATCGCGGGCTGCACAGTCAGCCGGGCTCGCGCACACTTGATCGCGGGCTGCACACTCAGCCTCGGGCTGCGCACACTTGATGCAGGCCGCACGCTCAGCCTCCGGGCTGTGCACACTTGATCGCGGGCTGCACACTCAGCCTTCAGGCTATGCACACTTGATGCAGGCTGCACGCTCAGCCTTCGGGCTGTGCACACTTGATCGCGGGCTGCACGCTCAGCCTTGGGCTGCGCACACATTTGATGCAGGCTGCACGCTCAGCCCGGGCTGTGCACACTTGATGCGGGCTACGCCTCAGCCTTCGGGCTGTGCACACTTGATGCAGGCTGCACACTCAGCCTCCGGGCTGCGCACACACTTGATGTGGGCTGCACACTCAGCCTTCAGGCTATGCACACTTGATGTGGGCTGCACGCTCAGCCTTCGGGCTGTGCACACTTGATGCGGGCTGCACGCTCAGCCTTCGGGCTGTGCACACTTGATGCGGGCTGCACACTCAGCCTTCGGGCTCGCGCACACTTGATGTGGGCTGCACGCTCAGCCTTCAGGCAGGCCCCTTCACACTGGTGCTTGCACTCCCAGGGCTGGTGCACACTCCAACTGCAGTGCTCGGCTGAGGCCACACTCCCTGACATGGGCTGGTGCCTCTTCACAGCCGTGGTGCCTGTGGGAACTGCAGCCGCCAGCTGAGGTACTTACATGCCTTGGTGCCAGAGGCACAGGCTACAGAGCCATGATGACCACGCCGGCACACTCAGGGAGGCAAGCCCGCAGCCTTCCACGGACAGGCAGGGGCGGGAAGCCACTGAGGCATTTGCTGCCATTGTTTTCAGAGGACAAGGTTCCAGACATAATTTTCTGTTTTCAGTTTCTTCTATTTGCATTTGGGGTGGAGGCACACCCATCGGTGCTCGGGCTTATTCCTGACTCCAAGTCACAGGAATCACTCCAGTGGGTCTCAGGGGACCATATGCTGTGACAGGGTCTACCTGGGACCAACCACAGGCGTAGCAAGCACCTTGCCTTCTGAACCATCTTTCCAGCCCCAGATGGGAAGGTGCTTATTGGAAAGGTGACGGTGTGAGAGAGTTAAGTTCTGAATGCAATCAATCTTCAGAAATTCCACTACAATGTTTGAGAAGAAGCCTTTCCTGTGCCCAGGCCAACTGAGGTGAGAGGGTGGGGCTTGGAGGCAGCAGAGAAACAGCTGCCCAGGAAACGACAGACGGAAACCACAGCCTGACACTCACCAAGGGAGGAGTGTGGTTGCGACTGGGACAGTCACCACGACGACAGTCTGCGATGTGTCGCTATGCACAGTGTGAGTACTAACGACATGTGAACAAAATACAAAGACATGAAGGGGACCCAGAGGTGTGAAGGGCACAGAGTGACTGTCTTGCAAGCTTGTGGTCACCAGTTCAGATCCTCGGAGTCCCAGGAATCGAGCATGATCCTGGCTGCTCTGACACCTGCACTCCCTGGTGCCACAATTCCTGGCTGCACCAGAACTGGGGATGTATGAGGGCCACAGAAACAGGGGTATGGCTGCAACAAACAGCACCACGGGTAAAAGGCGTGCCACAGCCAGGATGCGCCGAGCACACAAGGGAGCACAAACCTGGTGAGCATCGCCACTCACCACAGCATCAGCCACAGCTGAGGGCAAAAGGAGTAAAGTAAATAAAAGTACGGGAACTTCAAAACCTTAAAAGGGGCCATGGGGCCGAGCAATAGCCCAGTGGGTAGGGCGTTTGCCTTGCCTGCGGCGGCCCATGCCGGCCGGGTTTGATCCCGGCATCCCATATGGTCCCCGAGCACCGCCAGGAGTGATTCCTGAGTGCAGAGCCAGGAGAAACCCCTGAGCGTCGCCAGGGTTTCTCCAAAAAGCAAAAAAACCCAAAAAGCAAAAGCAAAAAAAAAAAAAAGGGGGCCAGATAGGTCAGTGGGTAAGGTGTTTGCCTTGCACCACGGCTGACCCAGGTTCAACCCTAGCATCCGACATAGTCCCTGAGCACTGCCAGGATAAGCCCTGAGCACAGTGCCAGGAGTAAAACCTGAGAACGTCTAAGCTTAACAAAAAAAAAAAAAAAAAAATTAGGGGCCGGAGCGATAGCCCAGCGGGTAGGGTATTTGCCTTGCACACAGCTGGCCTGTGCTGGCCCAGGTTCGATCCCCGGCATCCCATATGGTCCCCCTGAGCACCGCCAGGAGTGACTCCTGAGTGCAGAGCCAGGAGTAACCCCTGAGCATTGCCGGGTGTGACCCAAAAAGCAAAAAATAAATAAATAAATATAATACATATGTGTGAAGGAGAAAGAATCAAGACAATACAGAAGAAGCATTAGAGGCATTTCGGGGAATCTAATGTGGTTACCCACAAAAACAAAAAACTGACCCAAAATGGCAAAATCACAATGAACGACTGCATCAGCATACTGCAGTTCAGTTCTTGTACATGTGCAATATATTATTTAAAACTGGGGATTTGGGCCAGAGAGATAGTACAGTGAGTAGGTCACTTGCCACAAGTAACCCCTGAGGATCACCAGGCATGGCTGAAAAAACAAACCCCCAAAAGGAAACCGGGTGATGAGGCGGGAGAGACAGTGCAGAGAGGACAGTAGGGAGGATATTCTTGGCACGCAGCAAACCAGGGTTCTATCCCCAACACCCCACGTGGTCCCCACGCCCTCCAGGAGTGATCCCTCGGCACAGAGCCGGGGTAAGCCCCGATCACAGCTGGGTATGGCCCCAAACCAAAGCACACAAAACTTCCTGGGGCGCGGGGGCGCAGGGGAACAAGTGTTTCATTGCTACACTGGCACTCTGTCGGGCTCCTGTGGCAACTGCATACGATGTGTCCATGTGTGTGCATACATGGAGAGAAACACTGGCACTGTATGTCGGGCTCCTGTGGCAACTGCATACGATGTGTCCACATGTGTGCATACATGGAGAGAAACACTGGCACTCTATGTGGGGCTCCTGTGGCAACTGCATACGATGTGTCCACGTGTGTGCATACATGGAGAGAAACACTGGCACTCTATGTCGGGCTCCTGTGGCAACTGCATACGATGTGCCCACGTGTGTGCATACATGGAGAGAAACACTGGCACTCTATGTCGGGCTCCTGTGGCAATTGCATACGATGTGCCCACGTGTGTGCATACATGGAGAGAAACACTGGCACTCTATGTCGGGCTCCTGTGGCAACTGCATACGATGTGTCCACGTGTGTGCATACATGGAGAGAAACACTGGCACTCTATGTCGGGCTCCTGTGGCAACTGCATACGATGTGTCCGCGTGCATACATGGAGAGAAACACTGGCACTCTATGTCGGGCTCCTGTGGCAACTGCATACAATGTGCCCACGTGTGTGCATACATGGAGAGAAACAGGGGCGGCGCTCTGTGCTGGCGTCTGCGAGCAGCTGTCACCTCTGCCTCTGTGGCACTGCACGGGTTGGCCTGCAGGTGAGGCACGAGCATGCAGACATTGGAGCTGGTGGAAATTACTGTCTGTGAGGTACAGAGAAAGTTCCAGCATGGTAACACAGGCTGAAACGGCCTCTGGAGGAAGCTGAGGCAGGAAGAGGGAAGGAGATGCTTTAGATGCCACGTTAAGCCATCTGAAACCTACTGGCAAAGGAGAACCAATTAAGGGATTAAGGAGAGAAATGCCTGTACTTCAAAAGATTACTCCAGACAGAACAGGGCACTGGCAGTGAGCCTGAGAAGGCACCCAAGAGCATGAGGTGGCTAATGTCACCGGCCTGGCCACTGGCCCTCACAGGAGGCGTTGCAGAAGGTCCACAAGATGACATACCAGGTTAGGATACAAGCCAGAGCAACAGCACAGCAGGTATGATGCTTGCTTTGCAGGAGGCTGACCCAGGCTCAATCCCGGCATCCCGTATCTTACCCAAGCACCAACAGGAGTAATCCCTGGGTGTAGAGCCAGGAGTAACCCCTAAGCATTGCAGGGTGTGCCACCCCCTTCTTCTATATGTGTGTGTGTGTATATATATATATACACACACACACCTATACTATATATACATACATATATATACATATATATACATATATATACACATATACATATATATAGAGAGAGAAAAGGGTAGGACTAGAACTCAGGCTATAAACTTTTCTTTTTTTGTTTGTTTGTTTTTTTTCTTTCTTTTACTGATTTATAATAATCTTAAAAACCCCATCACACCCATAAACCACCACAGGTGAGAAGGTGAGGGAGATGGAGAGTGAACGCTACAGTATGAGGACAGCAAGGTGATCCGGTGTTCCCTAGGAGTGTGTGTGATGGAGGCAGGGGAGTGTGGACAGTTGGGCCCTTATTGCTGGTTAGGGGTTGGCTGGCAGAGGAGAGGGGCTTTGGGTGAACTAGGAAACACCTCACACCAACGGCGAGGGCTATAAACTTTTCCACACTCTATTGGAATGTGGGGCTGTTTGGGAAACACGCAGCAGTGCTCAGGGCTCACTCCTGGCTCTGTGCTCAAGGATCACTCCTAGTTGAACTCGGGGGACCATACGTAGTGCCAGGATTGAACCCAGGTCAGCCAAGTGCAAGGCAAGAGGGCCCTACCCTATACTCTGTTCCCTGAAGTTTCCTGGTATTTGATGTTAGTCGACACTGGCCTTCTCACACCTCCCTGTGTGGGACGAGGTGTAGCCTGTGAGGCTGGGGGAGCCCCAAGATGACCCTGAGCTCTACAGGACAGGAGCAGTGATGTGACTCACTCCTTCACTGCATGACACAGAACAGGCTGTGCGTCACAAAATGACGTCGGGGCAGTTGACTCCACACCACGGCGTTGTCTCAGCGAGGCCGTGTCCAAACCTGACAGTGAGATGCCATCAAGCACCCGTGTGGCAGGAAAGCATCTGGCTATCACCTGACAGACTCCCGTAAGCTCCGGCACTTCCTGGACAAGCTGGGAATCTTCCTTTTTACAAACTTACTGGAGTTTGGGGCTGGGGGGCTGGCTCCAGGCTCTGACACATATTTTGCATGCTGGAGCCCAAGGTTTGCTCCTCAGGACTGTGTGGCCTTGTTAAACCTCCAGCAGAAGCCCCAAACAAAGACTTAGAATTTTATGGGCGGAGCGATAGTCCAGCGGGTAGGGAGTTTGCCTTGCATGCAGCAGGCCCATGCTGGCCCGGGTTCAATCCCTGGCATCCCATATGGTCCCCCAAGCCCCGCCAGCTCCTGAGTGCAGAGCCAGGAGAAACCCCTGAGCATTGCCGGGTGTGACCCAAAAAAAGCAAAAAAAAAAAAAAAAAACAAATTTTTTTTTCTCTTTTTGTTGTTTGGGTCACATCTGGCAATGCTCATATGTTACTCCTGACTCTGCACTCAGATTACTCTGGCGGTGCTCAGAGGATCATATGGGATGCTGGGGATCGAACCTGGGTCCGCTGTGTGCAAGATGAATGCCCTACCTCTGGACTACTGCTCCAGCCCCAAAGACTTAGAAATTTTAAAACACTGAAATACCAGTGTTCCATTTTTTGCAATTCTTTTCTGGGATAGCAAATACCTATCAGCGATATGATTCCTAGCAAAGGATACTCCAAACTCTCTCTCTCTCTCTCTCTCTCTCTCTCTCTCTCTCTCTCTCTCTCTCTCTCTCTCTCTCTCACTCACTCACACACACACTCACTCACTCACACACTCACTCCACACACACACTCCCTCTCTCTCACAGACACACACACACAAATTCTCACACACACAACTACTGTACACTACTGCCATACCCTTCTCCCCTCCCCCTCCCCCTCACGTGTCCTTTCAAGGTAAAGGAAACAACCCATCAAAAAGCTAGAAACTAGCAGGTTTTGAAACAGAAATTGTTGGAGTCAGAGCGATAGCACAACAGGTAGGGCATTTGCCTTGCACGCAAATGTCCAGAGGTTCAAATCCCCACATCCCATATGGTCCCCTGAGCACTGCCAGAAGTGATTCCTGAGTGCAGAGCCAGGAGTAACCCCTGAGCATCGCAGGATATGACCCAAAAAAAGCAAGAAAAAATAAAAGGGAATTGATGGGATTAGAGCAATAGTACAGCAGGTAAGGTGCTTGCTTTACATGTGGCCAAGCCAGGTTCAACCCCCAGCACCCAATATGGTCACACAGCCTCACCAGGAGCAGAAGTGATGTCTAAGTAAAGCCAAGAGTAAGCTCTGAGCATCACCAAGTGTGGCACAGAAGGAGAAAAAACAATAAACTGCTGCAAGGATTTTGAAACATATTTGACAAGTGTTTCAGTGAGTGGGTTGGGCATTTGCCTTGCAGGCAGCCAAGCAAGGTTCAATCCCAGGCAACCCATATGGTCCCCGAGCACCACCAGGAGTGATCCCTGAGTGCAGAGCAGGAGCAAGCCCTAAGCACCGCCCCTCAACTAAAGAGCCAGTTTTATTGTCCTAAGGGTCCCCGTGTCCGAGAGGTCAGGGGCTGCCCTCTTGCCCAGGCTTTTTTCCATCTAGCCAGTAGAGCAACCTGACATGGTGGACACTATTATCCCACTGGATAAACCTTGAGGTCAAGGACACAGTGAGCATCACAGCACAGTCCGGGGGGACTCCGAGTGAGTCTCTGCTCTATGCTCCCCAGGAAGGGCACGGGCGTCCCTCCTATAACCGTCACTAGCGTCTCACCTCAGTCTTCCTGTCCTGGGAAGCTGCTCGACTCCCTCCCGAACTCACAGCCCTGATGTCAAAGGCAGAGCTGATCAAGATCCATTTTGGCGCAGTGGGGGAGGCTCTGAAGACCACCAGCAATTCTCAGAGAACCAGACTGTGTCCAGGAATACCAGAGCTACCCCTGTCCAGCTTGGGCTATCTGTGGTCACGGTCCTGAAGTCATTTCCTCCTTCCACTCCTTCTGTGGGCACATCTGGGCTCCTGAGCTACTAAGACTTCCCTGAGTTGACCTCTGCAGTCGCAGCACACTCCCCGGAAATCCCCCTTTTCTGCCACCCGCCTCTCCCAGACAGAGCCACACTAGGGTTTCTAGGCCACCACACACACTGTTTGCTGCCTGAAAAAGCCTTTTAAATCCACAACTGCTCAGCCGGTTGCTATTGATTCTTGAAGACTTAGGTGTGAACCTCTCTGGAAAACCATCACTTATTTTCTGAAGGCTACATCAGAGCCCCCAGGAGCTCCCCTGGGGGAGCTCCAACAACGCTCTGCTACAATGTATTAAAACCCTGCTACAATGTATTAAAACTGGCTGCTGGTTTCCAGTACCGCCTGATAAAGCTGTTTTGTTGTTGCTCTTGGAGTTAAGTAAATTTTATTAACTGCAAGAGAGAAAACCAAACACCGCTCAAGAGAGAACAGAGCTTTTCTCCAGAGAGGAGAGCCCTGTTTGACTGAAAGAAAGGAATCCCCGGCGAGCCATGCCCGGTGGAATGTGCCCAGGACAGGTGCTGACGTCAGGTCCCACTCGCTCTGGGGAGGCAAGACTCTTGTATAAAGCCTGGCAGAGCTACAGGTCGGTTGGCAAATATGCGTGGGCTGACCATGGCGTCTGGTCTGACAGGAGAGATGCCCACACACTACAAATGAAAAAAGGATAAAATAGGTGGGGCAGGAATGGCAGGGAAGAGAGGGAGGGAAGGGGGGGAGCCTAGCCATGGCTGGGGCTGCAGCTCAGTTCTCAAAAAACCTGGCCTCTAATCTTTTTTTCTTTTAGGCTCACTTTTGGCTTTTTTTTTTTTCCATTTTGATGATGCTCAGGGGTTACTCCTGGCTCTGCACTCAGGAATTACTCGGCGGTGCACAGGGCGTCTACTGCCCTGTGGACGGTGGGATGTCTGTCTGTCTGTCTATTGCTTTGGCCATATGGGATGCTGGAGATCCAAAGCAGGTCAGCCACATGCAAGGCAAACACCCTACCCGCTGTGCAATGGTGCAATGCTCTGGCCCCAATCTTGCCTCAAATCTCGCCAACAGAGCAGGCAGCATCCTGAATGCTTCCTCCAAATCCGGCAGCTCTGAGCTTCACAACCACACACTCGGTCCCAATGACCACACACCACACACGTGCTCCAGAAGGGTTCTGCTCAACTCCAGCACTGAGAGCCGAGATTCCAAGCCAGAACTGTCTCCACAATAAGGGCTCCAACCTATGCTCTTATTTTTCCATCAATTAATTTCCTCCCCAAATATCAAGGCTTGATAGCTTCCATTAAGCTCTAGTAAGCTAACAGGACTGAATTAAGATTCTTTATCTGAAGTATTTAATAATGTATCTCAAAGGGAGCCAGAGCGATAGGACAGTGGGTAGGGCATTTGCCTTGCACACAAACAACTCAGGTTCAATCCCTGGCATCCCATCTGGTCTTCTGAACACCACCAGGAGTGATCCCTGAGAGTAGAGTCAGGAGTAAGCCTGGTGTGACCCAAAACAACGATAGATGGATAGATAGATAGATAGATAGATAGATAGATAGATAGGTAGGTAGGTAGGTAGGTAGGTAGGTAGGTAGGTAGGTAGGTAGGTAGGTAGGTAGATAGATAGATAGATAGATAGATAGATAGATAGATAGATAGATAGATAGATAGAGAGAGAGAGAGAGAGAGAGAGAGAGAGAAGAGAATGTGCCTCATGTTCCTATACGCTACCAGCTTCTTTATCTGGATCTCATCTAGAACTAAACTTCTTTCTCTGGGTACCTCAGGACCATTCCTATGTTCTTCACTACAAAATAGAGATGGTCAGGTGTGGCCCCCAAACCAAGAACATATTAAGTTCTAAAACAGGCATAATGATGATCCCAAACAACCTTTCCTTCAGGCTGGAGAGATAGTACAGAATTCAAGGGTTTGATCCCCAGCATCACATAAAGGTTCCCTGAGCACCACCAGGAGTGATGCCTAAGAGCAGAATCAGAAGGAAGCCCTAGGCGCGCAGCTGGGTGTGACCCCCAAGGCAAAATTAAGGAAATAAGGATAACCTGTCCTTCTACCAACAAGAGCCACGGCCTTGGAGCACTCTCAGTGCTGGGAATGAAGTTCTCAGTTGCCAGTTCACCCTCACTTTTTTTTTTTTTCTTTTTGGGTCACACCCGACAACACTCAGGGGGTTACTCCTGGCTCTTCACCCAGGAATTCTGGCAGTACTCGGGAGACCATACGGGATGCCAGGGATTGAACACAGGCAACCCAGGAAGGCCGCATGCTGGGCAAACGCCCTACCTGCTATGCTATTGCTCCGGCCCCTCACCCTCACTTTGTACCTCATCAGAACTATTATTTCCCGAAATGTTGACATGCTTATCTGACTATATTACCTCTAACCTTCCTGGGCCATGATACTCAAGACACAGTGGCCATTAGTACTGTCTACTAATGTGTGACTCTGCCTTGCAGGCATATTCTGAGACTGCCAAGTCCCTGTCTTTTAAACAACTTTAAAAGTGAGGAATATCCATGTGCTTACTTTTTACCAATGAAAGTGGCATATGTCACTCTAGGGAAAAACTTTAAGAACCAGTGTCCCTTCATCCACCCCCTTCACCTGCTCAAATCATCGTGGAAACATCATGGTTTGGGAGCTGCACTAAACTAAACTCAGGGATCACTTCAGCAGTGCCTAGGGCGCCATAAGTGGTGCCAGGGATAAAACCTGGGTGGGCTTATTAAAAAATACCTGTATTATTTTAGAATGGTTTGAGGCTCTTTATGTTCCTGGAGCACGAAGTGCCCTTGGGCTCTACTAGCATGAGACAGGACATACGGAGATGTTACTGGTGCCCGCTCGAGCCAATCAACGATGAACGGGAAGACAGTGATACAGTGATACAGTGATACAATGATACAGTGATACCTGTATTATTTATCCAGATGTGAGAAGTCAACTTTTGTCCTGTTAAATCACTTAAGTCTTTTTTTTTTCTTTTTTGGGTCACACCCGGCAATGCTCAGGGGTTTCTCCTGGCTCTGCACTCAGGAATAACTCCTGGCGGTGCTCGGGGGACCATATGGGATCCCGGGATCGAACCGGGCCGGCTTGGGCCGGCCGCATGCAAGGCAAACGCCCTACCCGCTGGGCAATCTCTCCGGCCCCTAAATCACTTAAGTCTTAAGGGTTTGTGTAGCTGACCCAAGCTCTTCAGACCAATATTAAGACAGATGCCAGGGGCTAGAAGATAGTATGGTGGGTAGGGCACTTGTTTTGTACACAGCTAATCTGGGTTTGATCCCTGGCAATCATATGGTATCTATATGAGTTCTGGAAGGAATAATTCCTGAGTGCAGAGCCAGGAGATACCCCTGAGCATCACCAGGTGTGCTCCCCACAAAAGAGATTAAGATCAAAACACCAGACCTCACATTATCTGCCTTATATAAGTGATTTTATTTACAGATTTTATAATGAACATTTGCTTTTACACAAAGGATATTCTTTGCATCCACCCTGATTTAAAGCTTTGTTCAATATAAAGTGTGTGTGTGTCTGTGTGTGTGTGTGTGTGTGTGTGTGTGTGTGTGTACAAAGCAACATAAAGATGAGGAGAAAGCACTTATCTTGGAAGAGCTCTAGTCTTGCTTGGAAAATTATGGCAAAAAAGGAAGACTCTATGCCATGAAGTTAAAGAGACAAATCCCATCTACATGAAGAGAAAATTACAAGAAGTTTCCCAAAGAAAGTTCCATTTCAAATGCCACTGGATCATAGGTAAAAAATCAAAAATTAGGAATCAAGGGAGAGTTCTCAAGACCGAAAAAAAATCTAATAGGGAAAAACCCAATAGGAACCTAAAAACATGTACAGGGTGCCCCCCCACCCCCCCGCCACATCTCTCTGAGAAGACTGAGAAGTAGACGCCCATACTTTAATGCTGGCATGTGTGTACCGGGGCTGTCCACCCTGGAGAAGCCCACATTCTCCCTCAAGAGAGTTCTTTTCTTTTTTTTTTTCTTTTGGGTCACAACTGGCGACGCTCAGGGGCTACTCCTGGCTCTGCACTCAGGAATTACTCCTGGCGGTGCTGGGGGACCATATGGGATACTGGGGATCGAACCCAGGCCGGCACAGGCCGGCCGCATGCAAGGCAAACGCCCTACCCGCTGGGCTATCACTCTGGCCCAAAAGAGTTCTTTCTTTCTCTCTTCTCTCTTCTCTCTTCTCTCCCTCTCCCCTCTCCCCTCTCCCTCTCCCCTCCTCTCCCCTCTCCCTCTCTCTCTCTCTCTCTCTCTCTCTCTCTCTCTCTCTCTCCCTCCCTCCCTCCTCCCTCCCTCCCTCAGAAATCCCAAACAGTTAAACTTGTTATACTTTTAAAAAAAAAAAAAAAGGAAAAGGAATGGTAAAACTCGCTTTGTCAGCACATATACTAAAAACAAGTAATGGTCATACAGACGGGAGGAAGAAAAAGAAGAATAAAGTGGGCTAGAGTACAGTGTGCCTCACAAGCACACTATCTGCACACCATACAGTCCCCTGAAACCCACCAGGAGATACCCCAAAATCAAACAAAAGGTAGGGAGCTTTTACAACAGCTTGACAGTAACAACCCCAAGTCAGTGGGCTGACAGCAGGACCAGAAGGAACCAGACCCTAGAAATGGGGCCGAATTCATCCCCAGTGAACACACTGGGGGAAAGAACAGCCAGAAGAAGCTTGAGGCACACTGGTCGAGGGTAGCTCAGAGACAGGTTATTCAAATAGCTGTGGCTGCTGAGAAACTTCTACAAAGCAAACTTTCAAGGGGGCCCAGAGTGACAGGACAACAGGTAGGGCATTTCCCGGGCATGAGGCCAATCCGGGATGTGATCCCCGGCATCCCTGTGGCACCAACAGGAGTAATTCAGGAGCGCTGAGCCAAAACATCGGGGTGTGACGCAACTCCCCTAACCCCCAGCCCCCAAAAAGAAAACTTTCATCTCAAATTCACCAGAACAGTTTCTACCCCAAGGTTAATCAGAAATGTTTTTCCCAAAGGAAATCTAGCGTGTGTCCTCTCTAAGGGTTCCCTGCTGTCTCCGGGAAGGAACACAGGGACAGCACTCCCGGCTCCCAACATTCAACACACCACACTGCGCAACCTCTTCCCACTTTTCCTGTAAAAACCCATGAGCACTTTGGGTTCTCCACACCCCACACTTTCATATCCTTCCTTCTCATCCACGTGTTTGGCTCAGCTCAGGCCTCGGCTCCTTGGGGAAACCTTTACTCAAACACCTGGAATTCTTTTCACAATGCTCATAGAGCAAAACTTCTGTCAGTCCTAGGGACCACTTTATTAGTTAGCACTTTCCTCCAAGCCTTTGTTCTCACACTATCTCACAGGTCTGTGAGAACAAAACACCTATTTTCTTTTTTTTTTTTTTTTTTTTTTTTTTTGCTTTTTGCTTTTGCATCACACCCAGCAATGCTCAGGGGTTTGTCCTGGCTCTGCACTCAGGAATTACTCCTGGCAGTGCTTGGGGGACCATGTGTGATGCTGGGGATCGAACCCAGGCTGGCATGGGCCGGCCGCTGCAAAGCAAATACCCTACACACTGGGGGGCTCTGGCCCCAA
Organism: Cryptotis parvus; assembly: GCA_021461705.1. Lineage (NCBI taxonomy): Eukaryota > Metazoa > Chordata > Mammalia > Eulipotyphla > Soricidae > Cryptotis > Cryptotis parvus. The sequence goes on from JAJIBD010028395.1 coordinate 43,038, forward strand.
AACACCTATTTTCAAGTTTCTGTTCCCACAGTGACAATGACTTCAATGCTATAACTCCTCAGATGACACTTCACTGACCGGAAGTCACTAAGTCTCTGAGAATACCTACATCTTACTTCCTCTCTAACAACATACATGTGAAAAGATTTACTACATGAGACTTCAAAATACCCTTGAATTACAAATCTTTAAGCTGCTATAGCCATAAGGAATTATTTTAATGTTTGTTATTCAGACAAATTTTGTGCCAGCTTTCTTTTTATCCTTTCCGGTTGAAGGTATAGTCAAGTGATTTCAGCCACTATCACAGTGTGATACTGACTTGGAAATAACCTACATTGGGCCAGAGCAAAGAACAGTGGGTAAGCAGTCTGCCTTGCACGTGCATTTGATCCCTGGCACCCTATTTGGTCCCAGAACCCCTCCAAGAGTTATCCCCGAGTGTAGAGCCAGGAGTAAGGTCTGATCACTGACTGCTGTGACTCAAAAACAAACCAAAAGTGATTTTCCACAAATCTGTTGTTGTTTTAGCTTCCTGTCTAAGAAGCGGTAACATAGGCAATTTAAAATACATTCACAGAAACGTCTGTGGGCAACAAAAGAAAAACTACCTAATTAGTCACTCTCTAATTACAAGGTTTCCAGTCACACGTGTCACGCTTAGCTAGGGAAACACAAAAGAGGTTGAGGGATCATACACATGGGCGGATTGTCAAAAGAACGAGAAATATTCCTGGGACACTAGCCTGTCCTCATCTCTCTCATCTCTTTCTCTTGCAAGTATCGCCCACCTTAACAAAAGGAAGAAGTGCTAGAACAAAGGCAGGGAAGAGCCGCGTCATTTGCTCATCCAACTGACCTCAGCCCCAGGAACATCTGGGTGTCCGTTAGGGCAGTAAGCAATGACAATAGTTCCATCACCAAGACCGGCTGCGGAATCCCGCTCAGATTTTCCCGGACTGTTCTTTCCTCTGCCCAGCGCTGGCACCCGCCTGCCGCCAGACCGTGCCCTTGTCCTGCGCTATGATACGCAGCGCCGCGGGGTCTCGCACTCTGGTGACCTCAGAGCGCTAGGCCTAAGTCCATTCATCCTCTCCCCTCCGGCCTGACAGCCCCTACCCCAAGCGAAGTCATCCAAGGGGCCGAACTCCCGTCCAGAGCCGGAATTCGCCCTCCGGGAACGGCTGGACCCCGACCCTTCCATCCCCAGGACGAGCGCGCGCAAACTCGGCGCCCCGCGTGGACCTGACACCCGGGCCGCGGGGGCGGGGGGCGGCACGGAGACCGTTAGCCGCTGCGTCTGCCGCATCAGGACGCGCGCTGGACCTGCACTTACCGCAGTGGAGAGGGAGGCAGAGGGGAGGTGGCGCCCGGCCCGACGCGGGCGGAGAGACGGAGACGAGGGCGCAAACGACGGCGGCAGCCGCGGGGGACCCCGGCGGGCGCCCACGACGCGGTGGGCTGCATGGGCGCCGCCATAGTGGGGACGCAGCGGCGGGCGGAGCTCGCGGCCGCGACCCGGGGACGGCGGGACCACCAATCCGGCTCTCCGCCTCAGCGCCCTCGCAGAGGGTCGGGCATCCGCAGCCAATCGGTGAGCGAGAGCTGGGCGGGTCACCGGGCTGGCCAATGGGGAGCTGCGCTGCGAGCAGAGGGCGGGCACAGCCCCGAGAGGCCCAATAGGCGGAGGAGCCCGGAGTTTTTCCCGACCTGGTGGCCCGCAGCCCGGACCGAGGACCTTGCGGAGCGAGGGTGCAAGTTACGCTCGGACATTGTCTAGTACCCGGGGGATGGGTGGAGGGATGGGGGCCGGGGGGGAATTCCTACACCGGACCCCAGACCCTTCATGCTCCAAGGGCGCACGTTCAGGATGCCGACCCGTTGGCCCGCAGAGTCGTCCCCTGGGATAACCCAGGCCTTAGAGAGTCTGTTGAGTAACTGCCCGTACTCAACAGGGGACCAGGGGACCTGGGTGGCCATGACCACTCAGGCTAAGGGAAGAAGGCAAGGTCCAGGAGACCAGATGAAGGCGGCCTGGTCACTCAAGTCCCTTATGGCCTGAGGCTTTGACCTCCGCGGGTGCTGTCTGACCGCCCCGATCCTTGACCTCCGCGGGGCTGTCCGACCGCCCCATCCCTGAGTTGGGAGGGAACAGGACCGGAGACCTTGGCTCCCCCTTAGAGCCGTGCAGTCATTTTAAGTACAGGCACAGATCCATACCACGTGGTACGATCTACCCTCCAGGCACAGATCCACACCACGTGGTATGATCTACCCGTAGCAGCTCCAGTCCTACCCCCCTTATTTCATTATTCCCGCCACAAGGCATTGTTTAAACTCCCGAGATACCCCGAGGGCAGGACCACACCTTTCTAAAGGACCTTTAGTAGGAGTTGGAAGCGGTAGGCTTGAATGGCAGCGCCATGCAGTCCTGAGATCCGCCAGACTGCTCGTGAGTGAGGGAAAGGGCAGCCTGGCTGATCCAGGTGGTTTGAGAACGTCTCACCAACAGGATTAACGCACTCACCCCACACGTAGCAGCTTCTAGAAAAATAAACCTCTATAGGCGCTTAACCTGGCAGCCTCGACATCGGGATTAGAAGTCACAAGGAGAGGGCTGGGGTGAGGGGAAGTTTGTGTGCCAAGGGCTCACCAATCCCTTTAAGGCCTGTCCTGCCCAGCCTGCCCTACTACTCTCCTGGGAATCCTTGGGTGCTGGGCAAAGGCCTGCCTCCCCCTTCCTGGTTCTGGGTGGAAGCTGGGTTAGAAAAGCACCATTGAAACCTGCTGTTTCTCCCTTCCCCCACACCAAAACACCGGGTGGCAGGACCCACCCCAGGCCCACCCCGGTAGCAGCGATTCCCACACCTGGACATGGCTGACAGCCAGTCCGGGAGCCAGCCAGGTGGACTGCTGGGCTGCATCTGCTTTTCTCTGGGACCCGCCTGCTTGCAGCGGGGCCCAGCTCCCTCAGGGAAGCTCCTGGCCGGCACAGCCATCTCAGGACCCACCCAAATCCCAGGAGGGGAGGCTGGCACTCGGCGTGCTGCACCTTGCTCCGCAAACACCTAAAAAGTACTCACGCCCCTGTCACGCCGCTTCCATATGGACAAGGAGGAAAAAGTCAACAAAGGCTCTCCAGCAGCAGTGAGCGTCTATCTCGGTTCCACAGGCTGCAGAAACGGCTGCTCTATTAGCTCCTTCCCATCTCGACAGAAAAGCAAAGCAAACGGGGCCCCTGCCCCAGATCCCACCATACCTGGCTCTTATAGCCCCAGCCAGGCCGCGCCAAGAAGCTCTGATCTTTAGGACTCTTTCCTGGCCCTGCTCCAAGGCCACTGACCACAGACACGCCCCCAGCCTGACCCGGGCCACTGAGGCTCCTGGGGCAGACACAGCCAATCCTCTACTCAACACATTTTATTGCTAAGGACAAGGTGATGCACCAGTTTTCAAAATAATTTGGTTTATAGCGTTCATACGTAACAAAAAAAGGGGAAGTATTATAAATCTGATTCTTGTATACACAGGGTATAGGTGTAAAGCCCCTCCCATCCTGGACCCAGGCAAACAAATTCATTAGGAGCAAAAACCTGTTTAACCCTTTCAATATTGCCCACCAGTCCCACCGCCCCCCCCTCCTAAATGCCTCCCTCCCACACCCAGACCAGGGACCTAGCTAAACCTGCTCCTGGTCGCCAATAGGCCCAAATTTATCCGAACCCCTCCCGTCCCTGCGTGATTGCAATTTTTGTTGTTGTTAGAATCACCCACCAGGCGCTGCCTGTTTCCATCATTTAGATTCCCTCTGCAGGGTACTCCTCGCATACACCCTCTAATACTGTGCCTCGGGGTGCTGTGCCTCCAGCGACGTGGGCTCACATCCGTGCTCGGGAAAGGACACAGACGGCGCCCTCTCCTCACGCTCAATACTGCAGTACGGTCAGCACTACCTTCAGACAGTTCCGGGACCGATAGATATGCCACACCTGTCTCCAGCCAACCCAGGGGCCCTAACTCAGCTCAGCTGAAGGCAGAATTTCACATTTAGTTTGGCCTGGACAGGCAAGGGAAAAAGAAGCCAGGAGCTGGCAGAGGCTGATCCAGACCAAACATACATACTATGTGAACGCAAGCCGCACACACGCACACATTCTCACACATACATAAATACAAAAAAGGGAGGGCAGGCACCAGAACTCTGCCTAGCTGGTGCAGGTGATCTCTGGGAAGCTAAGTCCTATGCCAGGAGCAGGGCACGCAGCCCCGTGGGCACCAGGGGGCCCAGCGCTCCAAGTGCTTGGCTCTCAGATGGGTCCACGTGCATCTGGTCCTTCCACTACAGCGGAATGCGATGAGGGTGGGATGAGAAGATCATGGGGGTTGATTATTTCATTCCTTTTCTTTTTTTACGATGTCGCTTTTAGAGGCTGCAGAGTTCCAAGTGTCTGCCGTGCTGTGAAGCCTTGGAGTGCCCTGGTCTGGGCGGCTGGCCCACTCAGGACCCAGAAGCACCTACTCCATGATGGCCCGGTAGAGTGCAGGCTCGATGTAATCTTCCCGGTATCTTGAATTGATAACTCGCTGCCGCTTCTTTTCCTGCTTAACCTCTTTCTCCGTGAATATCTCATTGAAGCGCATGTCTGAGGCTACAGACTAAAGAAGAGCCTGGTTAGCACTGTGGGTTCCAAGCACCCCAAGGCAAGAAACCAAGGGAGGTGTCGCCACCTCGCCCCACCCTCCCAGAATGGACAACACACCCACCAGTCTTGACTTGACTCTCTTGGGAAGCTCTTCGTCAAGCGTGTACACATCATCTCTCTTAACCACAAGCTGGGAGCCATCCTCAAACTCCACCTGACAAGGGAACGAAAGACCTTTGGATGAAGCTGTCCCCAACTGTCCTCCTGGTCCATCATGCTCAGCACCCCTTTTCTGTAGCCAGAGGAAAGACTTAAGACACTCAAGTCTGAAACTCTTCCTGGCATACTAGACACATTAGGCCCTTGCACAGACAGCCTTGCTGCTGGTCCCAGACACTCTACCAAGACTCACCACTGGCCCAAGGAAAAAAAAAAAAAAACTGAATGAATCAAATACAACCCCCCCCCATCCCCAGCACAAACCCCCGGCTACCTGGTACATCTGGATGGGGTGGGAGGCCACGAACTTGGCTCCATAGACTTGGCCGTCAGTCCATCTCACCTGGACCACTTCCCCTTCAGCAGGAGGACCCAACTGAAGACAGTCTTGGCTCTGAGGGGACAGAGAGGGGAAAGCATGGACATACGGCACTGCACGGAGCTCACCACTCACCGCAGGCAAGAACAGACTGGGACAGGGCCCAGGTCCTAATGAGCTAGACGGAAATACACTATTCGTGGGAACGAGGACACAGCCCAGCAGGAGAGAACCAGCTTTGTGCACGACCCGGGGTGCGTACCTAAGCCACCAAAACCCCACAAAACTTAGTTTACCTATTAATATAACAGTTCCTGTAACGAAGAATCCTCTTCCCAGCCCACCCAGCTTCCCTTTAAGGAATCAGGAATCTGCTATGAAGAAATCCCAAACCTACACTTCACTATTCCAAGAAATGTGACCTGAACAGGAAAGGCCAGATTGGCTCACCTCATATGACCTTGGCAAAGCACTTTAGAACTTCTACACTTCCCCAGGGGGACCTGGGGAGTAGGATCTTCACAAAAGGTCCAGCCCCGAGCTGGGTATACAGTGGAGGTTAGAGCCTTGTAAACACAAGGTTTGGGCTGGGTTCCCAGCAACACATAGTTATAACCCAAGAATCACCAAGAGTGGTTCCCTCAGTGAAAAACCTTTGGTCTACGAGGACAGGGCAGCAAGTCTAGAAAGCTGTGGATGTGGGGCTGGAGAGAGATTACAGCTGCCTTGCAAGCAGCCAACCCAGGCTCCATCCCCGACACCATAGGGGATGAAATTACCACCAAGAGTGATTCCTGGGGCCGGAGCAATAGCCCAGCGGGTAGGGCGTTTGCCTTGCAGCGCCCAGCCTATGCCGGCCTGGGTTCGATCCCCGGCATCCCATATGGTCCCCGAGCACCGCCAGGAGTAATTCCTGAGTGCAGAGCCAGGAGTAAGCCCTGAGCATTGCTGGGTGTGACCCAAAAAGCAAAAAAAAAAAAAAAAAAAAAAAAAAGAGTGATTCCTGAGCACTGAGCCAGAAATAATCCCCAAGATGCATTGGGTATGGCCCCAAAACAAACAAACAAAAAAAGGCAGCTGTGAATGTTCATTTCACCCCTGCTCTTACCAACCCCATTGGCCAGAGAGCACAGGGCTTAAGGTCCCTGCCCGTGAATATAGTCTCCATGGCTGCAGAGAGAGCACAAACCCTGCCCGCATAGTCTCTATAGCTGCAAAGATGGCTCTTGGGGCTGGAGCTTGTGGCCTACATGCACAGAACCCCGGCACAAGCTCCCTGTCCTCGGCACCACTTTGAACCTTGAATCTTCTTCAGGACTGAGGCCAGTGATCACTAGGAGCTAAGCCCGGTGGTCTCTGAGCACTAGGTGGGAGCTCGACTTGGAATAAGGGAGGTAATAGATTCCCTGGATGGAGTCACTATTACTCGCACATAATTTCAGCATCCGTGGCTCCAGCATCTGTATCAAGTCTACTTAAGTCTATTGAATAGGACCATGACGGTCAGGACCCTAGGAAGGCGGAGTGAGGGGGAGGCTGAACAGGGCCTGGCCACCACCCCCCTCCACTCAAAGGTCTGCGAATATGGTTGAAACCCAAGTAGAAGCACATTTCAAGGCCAGCGCCCTAACGACTGTGCTATCTCCCTGGCCTTGCAGAAGCCAAAGAACTGCAGAACACAGACCCCTGCTCACACCTAGCTGCAGGTGTATACCGGGCACCACGTGATTTTCTTTGCCCAGAAGATTGGCAGTCTTTGCACTGCCTGTGTGGGGACAGCGGATGGGCTCCCTGCATTCATTACCACTATGTCCTCGGGATAGAGATTGTCACTGAAGGAGCCATCATCGAAGTTCACTTCATAGAAGGTCTCTGTGGTGAGCGTGACCACCTCGCACTGGTAGAAGCGCCCATTCTTGTGCTTGCTAATGACCTTCTGGCCCGCGGGTGATGCTCTGCAAGGCCCCCTTGGCACGCTAGAAGAGACGGAGGCTGGGTTAGCACCACCCAAGCTGCTGACCGGCCTGGCTCAGTGGGGCCCAATAACTGGTCCCCCGACCAGAGGAATGTATGCATGGGATGGGGAAAGTAAAGGGAGGCGAGAGGTGAAGCAGAAACAGACCCTCTGCAGAGCCACAGAAACAAACACATCACACGTCCCTCAGAAACTAGCCCCACCCTGGTGTGCCATCCACAATGGGTCTTTCTGTGGTTATGCCACGGCGCGAGCTCCCGCACAGCCTTGTGACTCTGTGCCTGCTGCCAGGGACAGACCCAACAGTCCCCAGAGTGCACGCAGTGTACACACCCTTAAGGGCGTGGGCAGGCTCGGGGCCAGGAGGCCCAGACAATGCCTCTTACACAGACGCCTCAGTGCCAAGACGCGATCATTTCCGGGGCCCTCTTAGCACCCTTTCGTCATTCTCGACCCACCCCGATGCAGCACACTGGCACGGAGCAGCTGGTGGCCTTGTCCAGCTCATCCAGTCCGGCTGCTGCCACTCCACGCAAGCACCACGTACAGGCCCATGCCCAGACACCTGGCACCTTTGCCTGCCCATCTTGCTACTGTGGCCCAACATATCTCCCCCCAACGACGGGCCCCACTCCACTCCCCTGCAACTTCTCTCAGCCAGGCACCGTGTCACGTGCAGTCTATTGCCAGCACCTAAAACTGTTTCACGAAGTTTGCTCTATAAACACTACTGAGCTTTGGGGGAATGCGCCGATACTTTGGTTCAAGATCATCAAAGTTAACACTATTGCAACCATGTTACCAGAACAGTAATAAAAAACAGTAACAGTAAATACATACCTGCTTCAAACCTCCCTCCGCTCCCCATTTCAGCTGCCTCCCTGCCTCGAATTCCTATTCTTTTTTTTTTTAATATTTTATTATACCACCTTGAGATATACAATTACAACGTTGTTCATGTTTGGAGGTTTCGGTCACATAGTGTTAGAATTCCTATTCCTGGACTCTGCCAGCAGAGTGAAGATTAGATATCCAAGGGGCTGGAGCAAATAGCTCAGTAGGGCGAGCGTTTGCCTTGGACACAGCCAGCCCAGGTTCAATTCCCAGCATCCTATATGGTCCCCCAAGCACCGCCTGGGGTAATTCCTTCGTGCAGAGCCAGGACTAACCCCTGAACATCTCTGGGTGTGGCCCAAAAACAAACCAAAAATGAAACGACAGCACCCTCCCCAGAAGCCCCCTCCCCTAATGAAGAGAGCAGCCAAGCTCCTCTAGGGGAGCCGGGCCTCATCCTCAGCCTGCACCTGCCGGACTCACACCACCATGCTCACTGGCACAGAGGAAGCCCTCTATGGCCTCTGGCCGCAACTTACTGGCTCAAACCACATGCCATCTCCAACTGTGCTGGTTGGGGAGGGGCACACTTCGTGCCGGTGGCTGGCAGACCTGCCCGTCACTGCTCACCAGGACAGTGCCCGGAGCCCATTAGGACTCAGAATGCCCAGCCAGCCTGGAGGGCAGAGGGCGCTCCTGGAGCAGCCCAGTCACCGTGGGAGACAGCACCAGTGCTAGAACACATGCCTCATCTGTGGGTGACTGGGCCACTGAGCTCTGCCGGAACCACCTGCCCTGCAGCGGGCCAAAAGCACAAGCCCAACACTGCTGGTGACTGGACAGCAAATGCCCAGAAGCAGGCAGCTCAGACCCCGAGCAGAACCCAAAGGGCCAGAGGAGAGGGGCAGCGGCCTCCTCACCATACCCTGCAGAGCCTGAGGCGGCAGGAGGCACTAGTGACAGTCAGTGGGGCAGCCTGCGGGGACAGGACCTGGTGACAGTGGGGTAGCTGCGGGGACAGGCTCCTGGTGACAGTGGGGGTAGCTGCGGGGACAGGCTCCTGGTGACAGTGGGGTAGCTGCGGGGACAGGCTCCTGGTGACAGTGGGGTAGCTGCGGGGACAGGCTCCTGGTGAGTGGGACGGCTGCGGGGACAGGCTCCTGGTGAGTGGGACAGCCTGCGGGGACAGGCTCCTGGTGAGTAGGACAGCCTGCGGGGACACGCTCCTGGTGAGTGGGGCAGCCTGCGGGGACAGGCTCCTGGTGAGTGGGGACAGCCTGCGGGGACAGGCTCCCTGGTGAGTGGGACAGCCTGCGGGGACAGGCTCCTGGTGAGTGGGACAGCCTGCGGGGACAGGCTCCTGGTGAGTGGGACAGCCTGCGGGGACAGGCTCCTGGTGAGTGGGACAGCCTGCGGGGACAGGCTCCTGGTGAGTGGGACAGCCTGCGGGGACAGGCTCCTGGTGAGTGGGACAGCCTGCGGGGACAGACTCCTGGTGAGTGGGACAGCCTGCGGGACAGGCTCCTGGTGACAGTGGGGTAGCTGCGGGGACAGGCTCCTGGTGAGTGGGACAGCCTGCGGGGACAGGCTCCTGGTGAGTGGGACAGCCTGCGGGACTCGCTCAACACCCTAGCAAGAACGCAGGCACAACTCCATCCCTCACCTCCAGATTGGGGATCCTGTGGCGGAAGCAGGTGATGAAGACGACGGAAGGCCAGTCATCCGGCTGCATCATCACGCGCGCGCCTGGGCACAGCTCACATGGAAGGCCGTGGGGCAGCGGCCATGCGAACACTGCACGCAGCAGCCGGGCAGCCCTTTTCCTCCGCTTCTTACAGAAGACACATTTCTGCGACACAAGGATGTGGGCAATGGGTGGGCACGCATCGCCGGACCCTCTCCTGCTCACCCCCTCTACACACACCCCTTCCCTCCAATGGCCGATACTGATACAGACATCCTCGTTAGTCACATGAGCCCCCACGTTCCTGACCAGACCCAGAGGGTCAGGGTAGCCCCCGCAGGCGGAGGCTGAGGAAGGGCCCCGGCCTCGAGGTGAGTTGCTGATTCGGCAGCGTCTGTCTCCCCTCTCCCCGCTTACCAGCTTGAAGCGGGGCAGGGGGATCTTGCTGACGTCCACTGGGCTTCTCTCTGCAATGTTCACGAACCTGGCTTCCAGGATGGCGACGGCACAGGAGACGTGGACCCACCTGGCCAAGGCAAAGGCTCCCTCAGGGACCTCAGTGCCAGCCCTTCCCTTAGCTGGGGGCCACCGCTAGCAAGTGCTCCTGTCCCGGGTGCTGCTGACCGCCAAGAGCAAGTGCCTGGGGTGCAGCAGGGCAAGAAGTGGACACAGACCTCTGCAGTGGGAGCAGCGACTCCAAATGGGGAGTAGCAGGTCCACACGAGCACAGGGGCTCCAGGGAGGGGTCTCGAGACCTGGGTGGTCCCTCCACAGAGCTCCAGGCAGACCCAGTCCGCTCTCTCCTCCGGGCCTCTCTACCAGCCCTTGCCCAGGGACCTCACCTCCCTGCACTCCCTCGCCACTGCCAGGCGTGCTGTGGACATAGGTGCCACTACTACCCAGCTGGATTTGAGCGTGACACGCTGCGCAGTCATAAGCGCTGAGTGTGGCGCATCAACACGCAGCAGGACAAGAACAAGGGACAGGTTCAAAGTCCCCAGTGGCACCACAGCACATGGCTCAGAGGACAGAGCACGGTCTCCGGGAAGGTGGGTGCCCCCCCAGAGCTCTTTCCACTCTGTGTACAGAGGCAGCTCTCCCTTCTGTACAGGAAGGCCCGAGCCTGGCTGGGAGGTTTCAGTGGGGTGAGGAACACTGCCCACTGGCTTCCCAAAGGCACAAGTGCAACCCCTGGCCAGGCACCTCAGGACCACCCAGGGCACATCCTGGAGCCCAGCACTGGAGAAGCCCAGGTGGGCTCTTGGCTGCACAGGTGCTCAGAGCCCCCCCAGCCCTGAGGACACAGCTGTGCTCCACAAAGCAGCCCAGTGATCACCGGGCAAGTGCCTCTCACCCTGCCTCACACTCACCCGTCCACCAAAGCATCCCCAAAGGAGCCGGCTGATACCTCAACCATGGAGAGGAAAAATTTGGGTGGGCCTGCAGGTCCCCCCGCCATACTCCCCAGGACACCATGTGCTGCCAGAGGACAGTGACCCTCGGGAGACTCACCTGTCATCGTTGGCCCTCTGCAGGGCTCCTCCCGCAGCGAGCACAGGCAGCAGTCCTGCGGGGCAGGGGAAGAGCGTCAGGTCCAAGCCAAGCTGCCCTCCACCTCCTCCAAGCCACCTGGACAGAAGCCCCCCAAGTGCACCGCCCCCCGTGGCCAGGAAGAGGGAAGGCTACTGGGGCTAAAGCTAATGGCACTAGGGTGTGACTTTTGTTTTCAGTTGCTTTCATTGGGCCACACCCAGAGATACCAAACAGGGTCACCCCTGGCTCTGTGCTCAGGGATCATTCCGTTCAGTGCTAGTTTGATGCAGTATGGGGGATCAAACTAGGGTCAGCTGAGTCCAAGGCAACCGCCCTATACTATCTGCTATACTATAGCTATGTACCGCCTGCTACAGTATCGCTCTGGCCTCCACCAGAAGATAACATCCCATTCCCTGTTACTGAAAATAGCCACCACAAGGGCCACACTGCAGTTCAGTGGTAAAATACAGACCTCACAAACAAGGGCCCTGGACGGCTCCCTGGCCCGCCAACTTAACAACTGTACGCTAAGTCAGCAGTAAAGCTCCTCAAATTGGAGGACTCTTGCAGTCTCCTACGAGAGCTCCTCCCAGGGTGGTGGTGCGGGGGAAGGAGAGTCGTGCACCCAGCCCCATCCCAGTGGTCGCATCCCTTCCAGGGTATGTGGCCAGTGACAGGGCCTCTACTTGGGCCTGACAGAGGAGCAAAGTCACTCCTGATTAGAACAGCAGCCCCTGCTCCACAGCCATTGGGGGGGGGGGTTTAATACCCTCAACCCCTCATCCTCAACCGCAGACCAGTGTACCCAACTGTTGTGGTTGTGTGGAAGGTCCACAGGAAAGGGCCACGCCACCACTGCGGCGATCTCTAAGTATCACAGGGAAGGCAAGCGCGTGGCTGCATTCTCTCACCTCCTCCAGGGCGTTGGCCGAGCACCGAGAGCACATCCAGTCCTCTGAGGCCTTTGCCGGGGGACACCATAGCAACCTGGCAGGAACATCAGTACAGAGGTCAGAGCCAGAAGGGAGAGTTGCAACTCCGCCAACCTACTGACCTCCCAAGAAGCCACGTGTGCACAGGGCGGTCATGGTGCCCAGAGCCAGAACCCGAGATCCTCTGGCACCCAGCTGGCAGGCAGGAGGCAAGACCACAACCAGCAGAGCTGAGCCCAAGTTCCAGGATCACAGAGGACACAGAGTCCGTGAGCAACCAACTGCCCAGAAGCAAGAAACCTCTGCCCAGGGACCAGGCAACGACAGGGTTTGTGTGTGTGTGTGTGTGTGTGTGTGTGGGGGGAGAAACGGGACTAAGGAAGGGGTGAACTCACTGGCGTGCACGCGGACGCTGCACTTCTTGCAGGAAACGAGGAGGCTGGTGCCGTCCTCCTCCAGATAGGGTGTGGAAAGGTTGATGTCCGTGCTGCAGCCGATTGAGGTGAAGCACATTTCTGGAATCAGTGGCTTGGTCCTTTGCTTCTGAGGGGCTGCATCTGTGGCCTTTCCACAGCTCTGAGTCAGGCCTCCAAACTCGACCTGAGGGAAGGCGAGAACAGCGCCGGCATCAGGGAGCAAGCTCCCAGCTCACCCTGGGTGCCGGGCCATCTCCCAGAGCTGCTAATTGAAGTTCTCGCTAATGACTCAAATTCAATTTCTCACAGCAAAGGCCCCTGGGACAGCCGAGAAGAGGGAACAGGGCGAGACAGCTGGGATTCCCACCTTCCCCAGACAGTGGCAATAGAATGCACTGCGATGCTCACAGCTACCTATGCTGCTGTGGGGGCCTGCCCCAGGGGGCGCCTATACCAGGGCGGGTCACCAAAGCTCCCATACTGCCACCAACACCTACGCCACAGCACTGCCACGTAACTGGGGCACAGATGGTCACCTACTTCCCTGCAACTGTCCTGCACATACCTAGGCAGGCTGGATCAACATCACCCTCACACCTAACAGGTCTGGTACATGTCACCCACAGCCCAGGCAGGCCAGGGCCGGAAGTCGGAGGCACCGCGGGACTTTGGCTGGCAGCAGGGTCAGCAGGAGGAGCCCCCAGGCCACATGCGGATCTCCCCGAGTCTGCGCCTCAACAGAGGGAAGCAACTGAGGTACGAACCCAAATGCCAGGGCACCCCCACAGGCTTGCCATTTCAACCATCCTGGGGGTCTGGTAGCCCCCACCCCAAAGAGGCGGAGAACTGGCATGAGGAAGTGAAAAATGCTTCCCCGCCCGCCACCTCGGGCTGGACTGTGGATGGTGGAGCCACCAGGGGTCATGGAAAAGCACACACGTGTCTGCACACCCTAAACTGGGGGTGGAGAGGAGCCCCAGTGGGAGGGACACAGAAGACCCTCCACAATGGGGACATACACAGAGAGGATTCACAATAGGAAAGACACAAATAGGTTGGGACCCCACACCGGGACACACACACAGAGGGGGACCCACACCGGACACACACACACAGAGGGGGACCCACACCGGGACACACACACAGAGGGGGACCCACACCAGGACACACACACAGAGGGGGACCCACACGGGACACACACACACAGAGGGGCCCCACACTGGGACACACACACAGAGGGGACCCACACGGGACACACACACAGAGGGGGACCCACACGGGACACACACACACACACAAGGGGGACCCACACCGAACACACACACACACACACACAGAGGGGGACCCACACCGGAACACACACACACACAGAGGCCCCCCACACGGAACACACAGAGGGGCCCCACACTGGGACACATACACACAGAGGGGCCCCACACCAGGACACACACACACACAGAGGGGCTCCACACTGGGACACACACACACACACAGAGGGGGCCCCACACAGGGACACACACAGAGGGGACCCCACACTGGGACACATACACACACAGAGGGGCCCCACACCGGGACACACACACACACACAGAGGGGACCCCACACTGGGACACATACACACACAGAGGGGCCCCACACCGGGACACACACACACACAGAGGGGACCCCACACTGGGACACATACACACAGAGGGGACCCACACCGGAACACACAGAGGGGCCCCACACTGGGACATACACATAGAGGGGACCCCACACCGGACACACACACACAGAGGGCCCCACGGGACACACACACACAGAGGGGACCCACACGGAACACACAGAGGGGCCCCACACTGGGACATACACATAGAGGGGACCCCACACTGGGACACACACACAGAGGGGACCCCATACCGGGGACACACACACACACAGAGGGGCCCCACACTGGGACACATACACACAGAGGGGCCCCACACCGGACACACACACACACAGAGGGGCCCCACACCAGGACACACACACAGAGAGGACAAACACTGGGACACACACACACACACACACACACACAGAGGGACCCCACACTGAGACACACACACACAGAGGGCCCCACACTGGGACACACACACAGAGGGGCCCCCCACACTGGGACACACACACACACACAGAGGGGCCCCACACCAGGACACACACACACAGAGGGGCCCCACACCAGGACACACACACACACAGGGGCCCCACACCGGGACACACACACACACACACACACACACACACACACAGAGGGGCCCCACACCGGGGACACACACACACACACACCACAGAGGGGCCCCACACCGGGACACACACACACACACACACACACACACACACACACACACAGAGGGGCCCACACAGGGACACACACACAGTGGGACCCCACAGTGAAAGGAATACACAGAGAGGCAGAGAGGGAACCCCACACTAGGGTACGCGCACACACACACACACGCACACACACGCGGGTGCGTGCACTTCTCTAGTAGGGTCTGAGACAGAGAGAAGCTGACCTTTCTGGAGAGTGGGGAGACCGGAAGACCAGACTCCCGCCCACAGTGAGGTCCCTGGAGATGGCGCCAACACCCACCCCAGGCTCTCCCTAGACCTTCTCTGGGGAAGCCCCGCATGGCTGGGCTGTTCCTGCACTGGCAGACGGGAGCAGGCAGGAAGCTCCGGTCACAGAGAGAGCGGCACGGCCCCGGGCTTCACCTGATGGTAGGTCTGGAAGATCATGCAGACAGCGCAGTGAGGGGCCTGCTGCGCCATGGCCTCGTTGAACTCCTTCTCGGCTCCGGTTGGGGGTCGGTTCTGCCACAGCTGGCTCAGGGGCTTGGCCCAGGCCTCTGTCTCCTCTGCCTCCTCCTCAGGGGTCAGCTGCTCGGACGCCTCTAGCGGGGGCAAACACAGTGAGTCACTCCAGCCCGGCTCAGGACAACAGCAGCCAAGGGAGGGCAGTTTCAACGTGCCCCTCAGCGCCCCATAGGCCATTCCTGGTCTCTGCTTCCTTCTGGCCTGGGGAGTCCAGCCCGCCTGCCTCTGCCGCTAGGGCCAGCGCTCGGCCTTGTGCACACAGGTAGCAAAGGGAATACCACTTCCATGGCCAACAACCATCTATCACTTGCTGCTTCCAAATGTTAACACCTGAAATCTTACCTAGTTAATTTGGGGGAGAAGGGGTTGGAGTGGGGCCATATCCAGCGGTGCTCAGAAACTACTCCCATGGGGACCGTGTGGTACTGGGGATCAAACCCAGGACTCCCACATGCAAAGCCTGCAAGCTAATCCTTTGAACAATCTCCCTGGTCCCACAAAGTCCTCATGTTTAAAGAGTTTCTTTAACTGCCCCAACAGGAAACAAGAAAAATTAGCAAAATTTACACTTTCTCATGAAATGGTACTTGGCTGGAACTTTCCAGATCCCTTGAGAAAGTTCCACTCCCCCCCCCATGGGATTCCTGCCTTGAATGAAAAGGACTCCCCAGCTCAGCCTCCAAGAAGGACAGAGCTGTGCGTGCTCAACACACATCTTCTTCTCAGTCTTCATGGATCCTAACAGGACCCAAGTCCGGGTGAGACGCTGCCACACACCGGCCCACAAGGTCGGCCCACCACACTCGGGGCAGCAAGAACGGGTCCCGTGTTTCCAGGGTCAGGCCCAGTGCTAGCGACAGAGGCCAGTGCATGCATGCTGCAATGGGAGAACGGCGTGCCTGGCCTGTCCATGTGGCAATCCCCAGGCCTGGGTCTGTCCCACAAACAAATACACGACAGAGAGATGAGGAGGCCCGTGAAACCCCAAATGTTTACTCGGCTCCGCCAGACGCTTGGGCTAGAGGGCACTCATGAAGAGTTATGAGATTAGTAGTGCCCACAGCTTACTGGGCCCTCACACTGCCTAGGGAAGCAAACCCTCAGGAAACAACCAGGGAGAAGGACACACAGGAACTGCATGGGTGCTGCCCTCACCAGCCCTGACCCACGGCGCAGCCCACTTGCAGCCTTATTAGGCTGGAGGAAAGCCTGGGGGCTCCAAGCTTGGGCCCAGGGAGCAAAGGCAAATGCCCCAGTGGTCAGACAGCAATTCCCGCAGAGGCTCTTAAGCAAGGGACGGAGCAGAGGCTGAAACCACAGCAGCCTCGTGGGGAAACGTCCACAGGAGGCAGCTCTGCGTGGTCCCTACAGGTAGTCACTGGGCACCGAGCTGCCTGTGAGCAGTTGCAATCCCAGGCTGCCCCTCCAAAGACCCTGTCTCTCTACTGCAGACAGAAGGTGCTTTCTGGAGGCCCTGGAGAGCTCCACAGCAGCCTGAGAAAGCTCTGGCACAGACGTAATTACACTAAATGCCCATTTATTTGCCCAATCTGGGGTGGAGGGGGGCAGACGAGGGGTGTCTGAGCAACCCTCAACAGTGCTCAGCGGTTACTCCTAGCTCTGCACTCAGAAATAACACCTGGTGGTGCTCGGGAGGCCTTATGGGATGCCGGAGACTGAACCCAGCGTGCAAGGCAAGCTTGACCTGCGGCAGCATCTCTCCAGTCCCAGACCTGCCCGTTTCTGGCAACTCAACCTCAATGCCGATAAACAGGTTTTTACTCCGCCTTCAGTTGTGCTGGCCCTGGTTTGGGAGCCACATGTGGTGGCGCTTGATGGTCACTCCTGGTGGTGCCCAGGAACCATGTATCTTGCTAGGGCTGGCTGCATGCAAGTGCTCTGACCCCTGCACCATCTCCTCAGTCCCCTTCAGTACTGCTAATTCGGGGGATGTGGCATTTGCAAGTGTGTGACCTCAGGAACGGTCATGGCGGCACGGAGAGGCCAATCCTGAAACTAACTCGACCAGTCCCATGGACCCAGCGAAGCCAGGGCCCAATCCGGCAAACCCGAGCAAGCTTTCTGCGCTTCTGGCAGAAACAAGGTGACCGAGACCGAGCAAGGAGCAGAAACAGAAACACACTGACCCTGGTTGAAAGCAAAGTGGCCCATCATGTCTACCCTGGTGAAGTGGACAGCAGCAGGGACGGCACCTTCCAGCTCACTAGGCTCGGCACAAATGAAAACGTTCCCCATGGGGCAGGGGGCAGGCGAGGCTAATAAACGCTATGGCAGCAGCTGCCCCCGCAGTGGAGGAGCCAAGATCGCGCCCCCCAGCTTAAAGAAAGCTCTGAACCACATCCAGGTCCAGATGGGACCCCAAACCAAAACAAACCCCTAGCAAAGTTGGAGCCAGGGAGCCTCGGCCCTGCTTCTCTCCCTACCTGCTTCAGACTCCCGCCCAAGGCTCAGTCTACCCAACACCTGCACCCCAGGCCCTCGCAGACCCTCCAGGCCCTGCCACCACCACCCAGCCCAGGTCCTCACAGATTCAAGACTAGAGCGGGGTGGGGCTGGAGCGATAGCCCAGCGGGTGGGGCGCTTGCCTTGCACGGCCGGCCTGTGCCAGCCCGGGTTCGATCCCCAGCATCCCATATGGTCCCCGAGCACCGCCAAGAGTAATTCCTGAGTGCAGAGCCAGGAGTAACCCCTGAGCATCGCGGGTGTGACCCAAAAAGAAAAAAAAAAGGGGGCGGAGTGATAGCCCAGCGGGGAGGGCATTTGCCTTGCACGCAGCCGGCCCATGCCGGCCCGGGTTCGATCCCGGCATCCCATATGGTCCCCGAGAACGCCAGGAGTAATTCCTGAGTGCAGAGCCAGGAGAAACCCCTGAGCATTGTCGGGTGTGACTCAAATAAAAAAAAAAAAAAAAAAGACTAGAGCGTGGGGGGTGTCCATCCACTCCCTGCAAGGCCATTCTCAGGACACTCACTAGGCAGGACCTTCCCAACACCCCACAGCTGAGAGTGTGTCTAACTGGCCTGAGTGGCCAGAAGTGTTCGATAGTGTGGGAGGGGAGGCCGGGGTCCAGCTTAGGACCTCCCTCCTGCCAGGCGCATCTTCCCACACTTGCACTTACAAGGCATCAGGGCACATGATGCTCTCTCCCGGCCTTCGGTTCTCACTGTTTTAACTCCACTTAGAGCCTCACCTATGATGGGCCTCACTCCACTGCCCTGAATCTGGATCCAGATCCCAGATCCTCTGACCCTGCCTTTCCGTCTCTCTTCCCCATGGTTCCACAGGCCATCCCTGGCCTAGGTAATATCTTCCTATTAGATCTTTTTTACTTATCAGCTTGACCACTATCCCTTAGGGGCCCTCAGGGAACCTAGAATCTCCTCAGTGATCTTTGTGCTCTCACCTTCAGCTCGGGATGTGGCATCACAGAAAGAACTTAAGAGTCCTGAAAGGGGCCGGAGCAATAGCCCAGCGGGTAGGGCGTTTGCTTTGCACACGGCCGGCCTACACTGGCCCGGGTTTGATCCCGGCATCCCATATGGTCTCCCGAGCACCACCAGGAGTAATTCCTGAGTGCAGAGCCAGGATTAACAGCGGGGAGAGCATTTGCCTTGCACACAGCCGACCTGGCCTTGATCTCCGGCATCCCATAAGATCTCCCGAGCACCGCCAGGAGTAATTGCTGAGTGCAGAACCAGGAGTAACCCCTGAGCATTACCGGTGTGACCCAAAAAAGCAAAAAAAAAAAAAGTCAGCTTAGACCTCGCCCAGCTGAAGGAAGAACCTGCCATTTCTCCGTTTAAGCACATTCCAAGGGACACAGAACACAGCACAAACTCCAATATAAACCAGCTATCAGGAAGACTTTGCCCTTTGTGTAGCGCCTCCGCGTGCTGATGATGTGCTCACTGCTCCACTGCTGGGCGCTAACCACACTTACCATCATCACTGACACAGTCCTGCAGCACGAGCGGATGATGGCGGGGCAGCTTGCTCCAGGGGCTGCCGGCGGCCTCTGGACTTCTTACTCTCCTCCAGCGAAAACATGTATTCATCGTCGACCTGGGCAAACAGCACAGAGCCATCAAATGGGTGCTGCCTTAGACCAGAGACACAGCAGTCAGGCTTACAACTGAAATATGGGGAAGGGGGCCCAAAAAGCAGAGAAGGCTTTTGTCAACAACCGAAACGGCAGAAGAGCCTAGTCTAAATATAAAAAGAGGACTCCAATTGAAAGCCCAGATAAATAACACCAGGCACAAGAGTCTAAGCTAGGGTTATGTGAATGTTTTAAAAGCAAAATCTGGGCCGGGCGATGGTCCAGTGGATAGGGCGTTTGCCTTGCGCGCGGTCGGCCCATGCCACCCGGGTTCGATCCCGGCATCCCATATGGTCCCCGAGCACCGCCAGGAGTAATTCCTGAGTGCAGAGCCAGGAGAAACCCCTGAGCATCGCCGGGTGTGACCCAAAAAAAAAAAAAAGCAAAAAAAAATAAATAAAGCAAAATTTCTGGGGCCAGAGCAATAGCACAACAGGGAGGGCATTTGCCTTGCACGTGGCCCACCGGGTTCGATCCCAGCATCCCATATGGTGCCCCGAGCACTGCCAGGAGGAATTCCTGAGTGCAGAGCCAGGATTAATGCCCGAGCATTGCTGGGTGTGACCCAAAAAGGAAAAAACATAAAAGCAAAATCTCTACCTATAAATGTGGATCTTGGCCTTTTTTAGATAGCACAGCTGGCACTGTAAGGGACACACCCGATGTGTTGCACCAATGATCGGGCCCTCAGATGCTTTATAGCGTGACATGCACATGAACTCTGATGTACGTATATATTTACTCGGGGGATTATATACATCACTAAGGCACAAAAAAACTGCAAGAAAATAAAAATAAAGGCCCATTATTATCTTCCGGCACCCCTGTAATCTTTGCGTAGGCCCTACTTTGAAGAGCACCTGGATGTCAGGCCTAAGCTGGGAGGCAGGAGAGTGAGGCCGCTGAAGCCAGTGGGGTTTCGAGCCTGGATCACCGAAGTGAGTGAGACTGAAGGACTGCAGGGGTGAGGGGAGCCCCTCAGAAGCCAAACTGGAGGACCTCTGTTTGCCCTAGTAAGATAATAAGAAACTTGAACGAGGGGTTCAGGAAAAAGCAGAAAAAGAGCTGTAGATATGGGCATCCAGTAGCAGGCTCAGAATGAAAATCAGCAAGAGAAGGCCGAGGAGGGGTTCAAAGAGCCGGTGCCCTGGCACCAGCAGAAGCAAACCCAGAGCACCTCCTCCACGGCACTGCCAGGTGCGGCCCAAAAACACAAAGGGGAAACAAAATGGATAGTAGTGTATGAAATTATTTGAGGACGAGGAAGAGCTGCTGATTAGAGGCCGTTCTTCAGACAGAGAAAGGAAGATTCAAAAGCGCAGGAGGGGGCCGGAGCGACAGCACAGCAGGTAGGGCATTTGCCTTGCACGCAGCTGACCTGGGTTCAATCCCGGCATCCCATATGGTCTCCTGAGCACCGCCAGGAGTAATTCCTGAGTGCAGAGCCAGGAATAACCCCTGAGCATCACTGGGTGTGACCCAAAAAGCAAACACAAACACAAGTTTGGGGGCTCAGCCCACAACTCAACCAAGTCTGTGGCTTTCTTTAGTACTTCAGCTTCTTCAGGGAACCTTCCTGAGCCCCTGATATAAGGTGGTGGCACATCAACTGAACAGCAAGAGGTCCCAATGACACCCTGGGGCACGCTCCAAGTGAGGGACAGGGGGACAGAGGTGCTGAGCACCCAGATGTTCCCAAATACACGAGGACATTATGTGTCTCTAAGGACAAAGCTTCAGCTCTACTCTTCCATCCAATGCATCCTGATTCCTACTAAAACTAATTTTTCCTTTTGTCCTTTCCCGCTTCCAGAAGGCTGGTGGGCAGGCCCTAAGGACCAACTGGTCTCAGGAAGAAGCAGGCTGCATCTCCCACCCCTGCTATCACAGCTCAGCGCACCGCCCGGGAAGCGTGCCAGTTAGCCTGTCCGAAGACACAGTCCTAGCCCAAAGCAGGCATGCCACTACGGTCAAAGTACAGAGGAGACAGAAGGGACAGAAGGTGACAGAACAGAGGTCTGACCATCAGACTACAGATGAGAAGTTCATGCAGAAATACAAGTGTGGGGACCAGGGGTGGGGAGGGCGTTTGCCTTGCACACACCCGACCTGAGTTTGATCTCGGGATCCCATATGGTCCTCTGAGCCCCACCAGGAGTAATTCCTCAGTGCAGAGCCAGGAGTAACCCCTGAGGATCGCTGGGTGTGACCCAAAAAAGTCAATTAATCGGGGCCAGAGGATAGCTCAGCGGGTAGGGCGTTTGCCTTGCACGCGGCCAGCCAATGCCAGCCCGGGTTCGATCCTGGCATCCCATATGGTCCCCCTGAGCACCGCCAGGAGTGATTCCTGAGTGCAGAGCCAGGAGAAACCCCTGAGCATTGCCGGTGTGACCCAAAAAGCAAAAATAAAAAAGCCAATTAATCAAAAGTATGGCAAGAAAGACAGCATAGCAGGTGAGGTATTTGCCTCACATGTGCCCAACCTGGGTCTCATCTCCTCCACACCCATAGGAGAACCCACTAGCCCACCAGGAGTGAGCCCTGAGTGCAGTTAGGAGTTAAGTCCTGAGCACCGCTAGGTGTGACCAAAATAAAGGAGAAAGGGACCAGGGTGCTGGCGTGATAGTAGAGCGGGTACGGTGGTTGCTTGCATGCGAACAATGTGGGTTTGATCCCAGCATCCATATGGTTCCCGAGCACCACCAGGAGTAATTCAAAAGTGCAGAGCCTGGAGTAACACCTGAGCATTGCAGGGAGGCAGGGAGGGAGGGAGGGAGGGGAGGGAGGGAGGGAGGGAGGGAGGGAGGGAGGGAGGGAGGGAGGGGGAGGGAGGGAGGGAGGGAGGGAGGGAGGGAGGGAGGAGGGAGGGAGGGAGGGAGGGAGGGAGGGAGGGAGGGAGGGAGGGAGGGAGGGGGGAGGAGGGGGAGGGAGGGAGGGAGGGAGGGAAGGAAGGAAGGAAAGGAAGGAAGGAAGGAAGGAAGGAAGGAAGGAAGGAAGGAAGGAAGGAAGGAAGGAAGGAAGGAAGGAAGAAAGAAAGAAAGAAAGAAAGAAAGAAAGAAAGAAAGAAAGAAAGAAAGAAAGAAAGAAAAGAAAGAAAGAAAGAAAGAAAGAAAGAAAGAAAGGTGCCTGGTCCAGGAGACGATACAGCAGGTAGGGCATGTGCCTAGCATGTGCCCGACTCAGGTTCGATCTCCGGCACTACATGCTTGCCCATCGTCACTGGTATGGCCTTGGCATTCCCAGCACCACAGACCCAAAGAGAACCACATCCCGGGCCCTTGCACCGAGCCACCTGTGTGACTGGCTGAGAATAGCTGGAAGGGCCACGGAAAGAAAGAAAAAAGGAGGCGGGAGGTGCTGGAGGGCTTAGAATGGAGGGCAGGGAGAGAAGCTGCTGCCTCCTCCGTGTGTGCACCTGGAGGGGTCCCCGGCCCTCTGCAGCTTCCCTCTGCCGGGACCTGATCCTCACACGCTTTCTAGAAGCGAGTGAGCACACTTTGCCCCATGACAGGAGCCAGTGTTGTTACCAAGTGCCTGTGATTGGGTCACGTGGGCACAACCACTGCTCACAGGTTAAAGGTTATTTTCTCCAACCACTTTCCCTGGAATAAAACATATCCTGTGTCTTGCATGACTGCCACCCACACCCACCACTAACACTAAGGCTCTGGGGCTGGCGTGATAGTACAGCAGATAGGGCAGCCGCCTTGCATGTGGCTGACCGGGATCGACTCCTGGCGCCATGTATGGTCTGAGCACCGCCAGGAGAGATCTCTGAGCACAGAGTCAGAGAAAGCCCTGAGCACTGCTGGGTGTGCCATCCCAACAAAGTCCCCCTCCCTCCTGCCATCCTCACCGGGCTCCAGCCTCCCCCTTCCCACCACTGCCCGAGTCTATCCATACCTCCGCCAACTCAGGGTCACTGCTGCTGCGGGCTCCGCTGCCTTTCTTCCTTGGGCATGGCTCTGCCCCTGCCAGCCGTCCATCCCCTCTGGCACAGGCCTGTGCTGTTGTGAGGGCTCTCATCTGCCCCTGGGTATGGCACGACAAGGGCTCGCTGGCCTCTGAGTCAGAAGAAACTGACTCCTGCGAGGAGCCGGAGCCCAGGCTGCAGAATGGTTTCTTTTGGAACCAGAAAAGACGAGGCGCCCCCTACAGACGGGTTCACAGAAAGATCCAAAGCAGCTGCTTCTTGCTCTTGATCCTCCTCCTCCTCCTCCTCCTCCTCCTCCTCCTCCTCTTCCTCTTCCAGTTTGACGTTCTTAAGCTCTTCAAACTTGACATCCGTGGAGTCGGGATAATCTGAAATACGGAGCCGGAGATAGCACAGCAGGGCATTTACCTTGCACACAGCCGACCTGGATTCGATCCCAGCATCCCATATAGTCCCCTGAGCACCGCCATTCCTGAGTGCAGAGCCAGGAGTCACCCCTGAGCAGCACGCAGTATAAGCCAGAAAGAAAATGAACGCACGCATGCACTGGACAGGGCAGCACCCTCAAGGCCCGACACAGAAACTCCTGCCCCTTCCCGCCCTGCCTCATATACTCAGTGCCAGCGAGGGCTCTGGGGCGCGGAGCCAGCAACTCACCTGGGAAGGCAAGGCCATCCTCCACCGGCCGCACGGAGCTGTGGGTGGGCCGCGACGGGGCGAGGCCAGCTGGGCACTCGGCCAGGTCGTACTGTCCGGAGCTCAGTTCCTCCTTGGGGAACAGCTGGCTCTGGCTCACCCTCCTGAGGGATCTCAAGGCAACGCGGTGCCTCTTGGTGCCGACCGGTGCTTGGCGAGACTGTGGGGAGGACAGAGCTGCTCAGTGGCCATGGCCACCTCCTACTGGCAAACGCACCCCGACTGCTGACCAGCCGACCCCACCTGCCACCCCAGGGAGCACACGTGAGGCTGGGGGACAGGCATGTCAGCTGCTGGGGACCACACACGCCAGGGACCCATGTTTGAGCCCCAGCACCGCTTGGCCTAAACTGACCTGTCTAAGCAGGGAATCACCAGAAATGGCCCCAGGTGCCCCTGAGCGTTGCTTGGAAGCCCCCGCACCCCCAAAACAGAAAGAGGACCTAGAAGACCTGGAGGAGCACACCCCATAAAGGCTGTCCTTCCTCTGTACACAGGCCCTAGAACCCCCTCCCCAAACAGCTCCAGCTCAGACCCAAAGGCGTGCCCCGTCACCCCATCCCAGCCCTCAAGATTCACTCCCATCACCATGATCAGCTCAGAGGCACAAGCCCGCACCACACAAACTAGGGGTCTATGACTCCTACCACCTAGGAGTAAGAGGCAAGGGGTGCAAGCTGGACCGGGCCCGAGGGCAGCCGCCTACACGGCCCGCCAGCAGGGTACTGCAGGACCGGGGTCCCCGAGGGCAGCCGCCTACACGGCCCGCCAGCAGGGTGCTGCAGGACCGGGGTCCCCGAGGGCAGCCACCTACACGGCCCGTCAGCAGGGTACTGCAGGACCGGGGTCCCCGGACGGCTGCACCTACCTCCTCTTCAGGTCTCCCTCCTCGCCATCCTCTAGCCCCTGCCATGTCCTCCTCGGGGCAGACGTCCCCAGGAATGGCCCTGGGGGCAGCTCGCTCTCCTTCAGGAACTCAGCTGCCTCTGGGGTGGGCAGGGTGTGGTCAATCACAGCACTGTCCTTGCCAGCTTTCCAGAGCTTGTACCTCTCCGGCTGGAACTTCCTCACAAACACGTCCATGGAGATCTTCACCATGTCCTTCCTACAGGAGCACTGTCCGAGAGAGCAGAGGACGCAAGGTCAGCGGACACAACTCCGAGCAGTCCCACCACCACCCCCTCACGGAAATACACGACAGCCTAAAGCAGTTGTTGGTTCCAGGGGCTGCGGGCTCAGAGTCCGTGCAGGGCCTGCCAGAGGGAAGCGAGGAAGGTGCAAGGGGCACAGGGCTGGGGCGTGTCCTCCTCACCCGTCTGCCGGAGCCCTCAGACCCAGGCGCCCAGTGTCCCTCACTCCCTGGATAGCTCCTCGAGCCAGACCCACACAAGACCGTTTACTCCTGGTCCAAGACCAAGAACTGTTGAAAACGGACCCCTAAAACTCTCTCAGTCGAAAAATCCCAGAGCAGCTAAAGCAAAAGAAAAGTAAAGGGGTATGTGTGGGTTTTCAATGCCCGATGGCCTTGCGCATTAGATCCATTTGGATAACTCACTTTGCACTTCCCAAATCTGAACAAGCTTTTAGGGAAGCCAGGGAGACGGCTCAAAGGCCAAAGCGGCAGCTTTCAGTGCTGGAGGTCTAGGTCTGGCCCGGCATCGCAGGGTGCCCCCAACACCACTGGGAGCCTCCCCAAGCACAGAGCCGAGTATGGCCCAAATCCAAAGTGGAACAAGGCACAAAAGAACAAAGAGTCTTGGCGGGCAGGAAGCTGTAACTCTGGGAACACGCACGCCCCAAGTGCATGAGACCCAAGTCTGATACCCAGCACAAAAACCCTTCCTTAATTTTTCTAAACTTTTTAACAATTTGTAATCAACAAACGTTGCACAACATCAGTCTATTTCTCAATTCCAGCAATTCAAAAGAAACGTTCTAAATCACCAGACAAGAGAACTTGCTCGAGAGGACAGATTTGTTTTGGGATGTTCTAGGCTTTTAGGGTCACTCCCAGCAGTGCTCAGGGGCTTACTTTGGCTCTGTGCTCAGGAGACCAGATGTGGTGCTGGGGATCAAACCAGGGTCATCCGTGAGCAAAACAAAGCGCTTTGACCTCTAGACTACCTGGCCCAAAATAGGGTGTTTTGTTTCTACTAGCCGTGCTTGGCAATGATCGTGCAGTGCCAGGGATGAAGCCTGGGGCTCCGACATGCACAGCGTGATCTCTCATCACGAGCCACATCCCCAGTCCCTGAACACAGGCGTTTCTGATCATGTGTGTCACACAAGGAGCCCAAGGAGACTTACCAGCACAGCTTGTTTGCCATACTCAATCCACCGCGGGTAGCAAAATTGGTGGACTCGGCACAGTTGAAACCATGGTTAAAGCCGGCATGGTAACCATAAGGGAAAGTGATCATAAATTCTCCAGCTTCTTGAGTCACCTGAACAAGAGCAGACTTGAAGCAGCTGCATCAAACAGCAGGAAGTCTACGACCCAGACTCTGGGAGCTCTGGCTCCGCACAACGTGGCTAAGTAACCAAGGGCAGGGCCTAAAGCCATGGAGCTATTGGGGTCTGTGTAAGCTGCAAAGCCGGGACAGCAGACTCCAGGCACCATGCCTCCAATCCACACTGCCACACTCCCCTGGCACAAGAAGCTACCGTGGCCCCATCTTTGACACCCTGAGTGCCGTCCACATAGGTTAGTGGTGCCACCGGCAGTACCAGGCGAGGCACTAGAGAAAAACTCGTCTGTGACCACCAGGAACTGTGGCTGCGGCGTCTGTCTGAGCTCACCTTGTCAAAGGGAATCCCGTACTTCTTCAGCATTAAGGGAGAAATCAAGGTCATCTTGTGGCGGAGGAAAGCCTCACAGCTTTGAGCACTTCCTGGGAAAAAGCCTGTTTAGTTGAAAATGGGCACAAGGTTAGCACAAGGCTCAACGTCCCGTGCCCAGGAGTCTCATCACGTCTCCCCTAAAGAGGCAGAATCCCCACATGCTCTGCAGAGAGACCTTCGGCTTCAGCTCCACGCTAGTGAGACACCACCAGGTGCCCACAGTGCTCTCCCAGGTGGGTGACGCCTGGGGTGATCCAGCTGTGTGAGAGAGCAACAGGGAGCACCCCGAGCTGCCCTCGGTCTACAAAGGGCTTCCGTGCTCTGCGGAATCCTCCAGTGCACCGGGTCTTCACTGCTCTCTGTGTCACCCAGTACTCTCGAGACAGGCTCTACTGAGTACAGATCTAGCGAGATCCTTTTTTTTTTCCCTCCCGTTTTAGTCCACACCCAGTAATGCCCAGGGCTTACTCGTGGCTCTGCATTCAAGAATCATTCCTGGTGGGCTCATGGGACCATATGGGTTACAAGAGATCAACTTGCATCAGTCACATGAAAAGCAAGAAGCACCTTACCTACTGCACTATCTCTCCAGCCCCAAGACTCATTTTTTAAAAACAACGTATAAGGCCAGAGAGACAGTACAGGGGCTAAGGCACACAGAGCTGACCTTGGTTCTATCACCCCATATGGTCCCAGAGCACTCCCAGGAGTGATTCCTTTATTTGGGGGGGGTGGTCACACCTGGCAATGCTTAGGGGTGCTCTTGGCTCTGCACTCATGAATTACTCCTGGAATATGCTCAGAGAACCATATGAGATGTTGGGGATCGAACCCAGGTCAGCCGTGTGCAAGGCAAACGCCTACCTGCTGTACTACTGCTCCGGTCCCAGGAGTGATTCCTGAGCACAAGCATGAGTAACCCAGACCCTACCCCCACATTACACACACCCCCCCACACACAAACAAAATACAAAATAATCCCATTTTGACATCAACTACTTATTTTCGGGCAGAAGACCCAGATCCTCTGAGTCATAGAGCTACGCACGGTTGAATCAAGCCAAGCAGAATCTACAACAGAACCGCCAAGTCCCTTCCTAGGACCAAGCAAAAAGCTGGATGGTTGAGGCTCTGCCGGAGAAACTCATGGGCCAGCCTAGCACACATGCCCCAGCCCACCAGGCCCCTACAGAGGCTGGATGCAGAGTGAGGAGGCGTACAGGGCCCCAGTACCTTTGGCGAGGCGCTCCAGGCGTTTCCCATGCTCGGGGAACTGAGTACCTGCAAGCACACGAGGAGCGTCACCCCTGGGCAGCAGAGCCACACAGCCCGTCCCCACCGCTTGGCCATTCCGGCCATCAGAAT
The DNA here is from genome assembly GCA_021461705.1 of Cryptotis parvus. Classification (NCBI taxonomy): domain Eukaryota; kingdom Metazoa; phylum Chordata; class Mammalia; order Eulipotyphla; family Soricidae; genus Cryptotis; species Cryptotis parvus. The sequence goes on from JAJIBD010028395.1 coordinate 71,387, forward strand.
GGTCAACTTCCTGTCCACGAAAACAAGAACAGAAACCTGAAGACATGAAACATAGTAAAACTATTTGAGTAGGGGCTAACAAATAGTACAGCGGGTAGGGTGTTTGCCTTGCCCGTGGTCCCCCCTCCCGGGGTTCAATCCCCAGCACCCCACATGGTACCCCAAGCACTGCAGGGAGTAATTCCTAAGTGCAAAGTCAGGAGTAATGCCAGAGTACTGCCAGGCATGGCCATTAATAAATAAATAAATAGGCAGGCAGATAAATAAAAGATGCTATTTGGGAAAACTGGGAAACCGACATGAAGGTGTGGATGAACTTTTTAGCCATTCATTCACCGAGGCATTCACTGAATATCTGCCATGAGCCAGTCAGGAGTCAGGGGGTGCACTTGGCGTTTGCTCACGTCTGTTACTCACGAGCTAACTCATTTTTTCCCTGTCCAATCAAACCCCAGGGTGGGATACGTGCAAGGCAAGGTCCTACCACGAGCTACATCCTCAGCCCCAGGCCCCTGCAGTAAAGCTGTTGAAGGAAGAAATAAGGGAGGACAGAATGAGAGTGCTCTAGGCTGGGGCAGAAAGACCGAGCGGGAACAGGACAGCGAAAAGAGGCACAGGGTGAAGATGATTCCTTTTGAGACCTGCCCCACGGCTACTGAGGAAGCCACAGCTCTGCATCTCTTAAACAACTTTAACACATTAGCCAACAGAGTATTAGTCCTCCACCCAGCAGGGTCATGCAGACAACACAGAAATTGCTCTGCATGGACCAGAGTGATACTATAGCAGGTAGGGCCCTCTCATAGCTGAGCTGAGCTCAATCCAGTTAACCCCATATAACTATATAGGGGGTTATAGCACCCCATATAGTTCTGGTGTTCTCCAGGAATGATCCCTGGACACTGTCAGGTGTGACCCCAAAACAAAAACAAAATACAAAAAAAAATTTGCTCTACATAATTACGACTAAACAAAACCTTTTGCAAGACCATTAAAACTCCTGAAACTAGAGGTTGGAGCAATAGTACAGTGGGCAGGTAGTCTGCCTTGCATGCAGCCTGGGTTCGATCCCAAACATCCCATATGGTCCCCGAGCACCGCCAGGAATGATCCCTGAGTGCGAAGCCAAGAGTAAGCTCTGAGCATCGCTGTGTATGACCCCAAAAGCAAAATAAATAATAAAAATTTTTTAAATTATGGGGCTGGAGGCGATAGCCCAGCTGGTTAGGGCATTTGCCTTGCACGCGGTCAACCGGGTTCAATCTCTGGCATCCCATCTGGTCCCCTAAGCACCACCAGGAGTAATTCCTGAGCAAAGAGCCAGGAGTAACTCCTGAGCATCACCGGGTGTGACCCAAAAAGCAAAAATAATAGTAATAATAATAATAATAATAATAATAATAATAATAATAATAATAATAAAAAATTATAAAACTCCTGCGACTGGAGTGATAGCACAGCGGGTAGGGTGTTTGCTTTGCATGCCACCGACCTGCCGGATCCCGGCATCCCATATGGTCCCCGAGCACTGCCAGGAGTGCACTCAGGAAGTGCATGGCCAAGAGTAACCCCTGAGCAACACCAGGTGTGACCCAAAAACCAAGTAAATGAATGAATTCATTCATTCATTCATTCAGAGCCTGGCAAGCTACCCATGGTGTATTCAATTTGCCAAAAACAGTAACAATAATGGATCTCATTCCCAACGAATGGAGACGTTACTGGCGCCCACTCAAGCAAATCCGTGAACAACGGGAAGACAAGTGGTACGAGTGATGAATGAATAGATGAATGAATGAATATTATAAAACTCCTGAAACAGTAAGTCTATGTTAACTTTTCTAAGAGACTCTAAAAAGTTAAGTTAATCTACAACAAAAGCTTCCCATCCAGATAGTTTCACCATGAAACAAAACAGACAAGGCATGGTCCCCTAAAGTACTGTGGGATCGACCAGGCAATCTCACACAAAAGTCTTGGAGTCTCTGTCCAAAGGACTTAAGGTGTGTGTGTGTGTGTGTGTGTGTGTGTGTGTTGTGTGTTGTGTGTTGTGTGTTTAACATCTAGAAAACCTTCTCTCAACCTGAAAATGGAATTCTAATTTCAGGAACGTGCCAACAGGGGCTACGGTGCACACTGTGGATGTCTAGAGCAGGAAGAAAATATATCATCGGTTTCAGATAACCAAGCGCTCAAAATGTCTTTGCCCGAAAGACATACAGGGCAGGGACCAGAGCAATATACAGTGGCTAGGGTGTTTACCTTGCACGTAGCCAACCCAGGCCAACCCATGTTGATCCCTGACACTTCATATGGTCCCCCTCAGACACTAGGAGTGACCCCCCGAGGGCAGAATAAAAAAAAAGTCCTGAGTACAGCTGGGTGGGGGGAAACCATCAGGGATTGGGGCAATAGTACAGCGGGTAGGGCGCTTGCCTTGCATGCAGCTGACCCAGTTTCGATCCCCAGCATTTCATATTTCGATTCCCCAAGCACCACCAGGAGTGATTCCTGAGTGCAGAGCCAGGAGTGAGCGCTGAGCATCACTGGGTGTGGCCCCAAAACAAAAACAGTAACAAAAACAGACATTGGAAAGCAGGAAAGAAAAAGGAAACCCCTTGGAGAAGGGTGTGGCTGAAGATGCTGAAAAAGGAAAACGAAGAGGGGCAGTTAGTTCCCCGGCACCCCAGGACCCCCGCTCCCACCTTCCTTCCCTCCTGCTTGCTTGCTCACGTACTCAGCCACCCACACCACTCCGGGCCTCCTCCAGTGACTAGTGACAGGACACACGGCCCCCTCTCCATGGAGGGTCTCTCCGTGTGCCATTCCTACCAGCAGGGCTCACTCCTCGATCCTCTCCGGAAGTCTCCACCATCCTCCCAGGGGTAGGTCCCAGCGTTACCTTTCCTGGGGAACATTCTCTAATCCCTCCCACCCCATCCCAACAGCGTCTGCTGTCCCCTGTGGACCCACTCGCCTCAAAGCTTCGCTGCCACAGTCTGTCGCCTGGTCAGCCTCCTCGGAGGGAGGCAAGGCCCCCCCCTAACGGCCTTCCTGCTGCTGCATGGAGTCTGGCACCAGGACAGGGAAGCAGGCCGGACACATCTGTGGCTCCCCACAACCCCGCCCAACTGACAATGGCCTGGAGAGCAGGGAGCTGAGGCCTCGCCTCCCCTCTCGGGTTAAGCACGCACAGCTGCTCACCAAGGACTTTTTCCAGGAGGAAAAGAAAGTTTTCTATCATCTGAAGGAGCGACTCCAGTCTTGGAAGTCTGCCTCTAAAGAAATGCCTCAGCCCTGTGCAGAGAAAGAAATCAGAGAGCAATGGGGGCCTGGAACAGCCTCTGCAGTCCTCAAAAATTCGACCATTGGTGTTCGTACAACGGCGGCCAGGGCACTGCCCTCCAAAGCCTGGCCACGGGACCAGGTTCCAAAGGCATTAGAGCAGTGGCAAATCATCGAGCGCCGCCCGCCAGCTGCTGAGTGGGAACCCACGCTTGAACACAGCCTGAGGCGCGCCTCCAAGGCGCGAGCAGGTGGAGACGCCCCAGCGCAGGCGGAGACGCCCCAGCGCAGGTGGAGACGCCCCAGCGCAGGTGGAGACCCCCCAGCGCAGGCGGCCTTACCAGGACTTTGGCTCCCGAAGTGCAGGTAGTTGATGCTGTAAAGGTCCATGTCCTCGGTGTGCCACGCAAAGGACGTCTTCCACATGCCGGAGTACAGGTACGGGGTATTGACGCCCGATGGTGATCCCACTCTCCTTTTCCACCAAGTCCAGGATCGTTTTCAGGCGACCAATATTCCACTCGCCAACATGCTGCAGAGGGAAGCGACGCTGAACAGAATCAGGGCCCTGCGGCCGACAATCAGAGCCGGTGACGCAGCAGCCATCACCCCCTAACCCAGGGGCAAAGCCATCTCACACAGCGTGGACGGAAACCACGGCACCTCAGCTCACTTTTCGCAGGCACCACTCTAAGTGACCCTATTCCACCTGACCATGCAACTCGCTGGGCAGCAGGGGTGCAGGGGAGGGCCCAGGTAACCACTCTTCAAGTACACAGGAGGCAGGGTTAGAACAACATTAAAGACACTTAGGTAGGGGGCCGGGAGCGATAGCCCAGCGGGTAGGGCATTTGCCTTGCGCGCAGCCGGCCTGTGCCGGCCTGGGTTCGATCCCCGACATCCCATATGGTCCCCCGAGCACCGCCAGGAGTGATTCCTGAGTGCAGAGTAAGCCCTGAGCATTGCCAGGTGTGACCCAAAAAGCAAAAAAAAAAGACACTTAGGTCAAAGCAACGGGGACGCAAACCACAAAGAATACACACCAAGGCCGGGAGACCATACAGCAAGTAGGGTGCTTGCCTTGCACGTAGCCAACCCAGCGTCAATTCCCAGCACTCTATATGGTCCCGAGCCCACACACCAGGAGTGCTCCCTGAGCACAGGGCCAAGAGTAAGCCTGAGGATTACTATTGCTCCTCTAGTAATAGAGGTGTGACCAGGGTGTGACCCAAAGATAAAATAAAAACATGGAGGGCCAGAGCGATAGTCCAGCGGGTAGGGCATTTGCCTTGCATGCGGCTGGACCCGGGTTCAATCCCTGGCATCCCGTATGGTCTCCCCAGTACTGCCAGAAGTAATTCCTGAATGCAGAGCCAGGAGTAACCCCTGAGTATTGCTGGGTGTAACCAAAAAAACAAAAAAAAGAGATTAAAATGAATTTGAACACTGTATGACTGAAACCCAAACATGAACATCTTTGTAATTGTATATCTCACGGTAGTATAATAAAAATATTTTTTAAAAAAGGGAAAAAAAATAAAATAAAATGAATTTGAGTAGGGGCCAGAGATGCATCAAGGGCTAGAGCACAGGCTTTGTATGGGGAGAGGCCTGGTCTGATCCCTAGCACCTCACGGTCCCCTAGCACCTAGCAGGGAGCAACCCAGAGCACCAAATAGGGAGAAGAGTAAGTCCCCAAGCATTGTTGAGCATGCCCAAAGACAAAACACAAAAATGAGTTAATCTAAGAACTGGTCCCTGAAATGCCCTGCAGAATTTAAGCATTGGAAAACAAAAGTCATGTGGGGCCGGAACAATAAGACTGTGGGGAGGGCGTTTGCCTTACATGTGGCTGACTGGGGTTTGATCTCTAGCATCCCATATGGTCACCCCAAGCACTGCCAGGAGTAATTCCTGAGTGCAGAGCCAGAAGTAACCCCTGAGCATTGAGGGGGTGTGACCCAAAAAAGCAAAAAAAAAAAAAAAAAAAAAAGTCCTGAGACCATAGAGGTTCAGCGGGTAAGGCACTTGCCTTGCATGCAGCCGATCATGTGAGGGAGTGATACCTAAGCACAGAGCCACAAGCACTGAGCAATGCCAGCTGTGGCTTGCCTTGCACAAAATGAAAGTTAAATATTTATTTCGTCTATCATAGCTACAGAAATTCTTTACTTTTTTGTTTGGGGCTCAGACTCCGCAGTGCTCGGGCATGCCCAAGGCTCTGCACTCAGGATTCACTCCGAGAGCCCAGGGGGACCATATGAGGTGCCGGGCTCATCCCACCACCCCCAGCCCTGCTGGAACAATTCTTCATGCAGATTCCTAGCTGACGAGATCTGCTAAATTACAGAATCTAGATTGAGGGTTCTGAACATCTAAATACGTTTCTCTTCTTAAATACATACCCCTTTCATTAGATTAGTCAGTGATCTTTTCTGCAGAAACACACTCCCTCCCCCCCAGTATCTCATTTCCCGTGATCCCACCCTCTGAAGAACTCATCAGCTACCACCCACAGACGCTTCTAACAGCCTTTGCAAAGAACACCAAATCATCCAATTTACATGCAGAGTGGGAGAAATAAAATTCAGTCACATGCAAAAAAAAAAAAAAAAAACACAATTAAGTGCACGATGTCCATGAGCTGGTGGCGGGAGTTTGGCTCCGTCCTGCCCTGCTCAGCAGGGGCCTGCGGGCCTACTACGTGCAGGGCTGAGAACAGCACTGCGCCACAGCCCGAGTCCTCACCTTTTCATAGAGCGTGCCGTTCACGTCTGCACCATAAATCGGGGATTGAATGTGAGATTTTTCCAGTATTTCCGCTCAAGTTCTTCAAATTCACTGTAGCGTGGGGTACAGTACCTTTGGAAAGGAACAAAAGGTGTTAATCACGTTGTTCTAAGGAACAAAGTTAGGTGCTAGGAACGGCGCAAGACAAAAACCCTGTTCTAGGAACCGCAAATACACGAGGCATAACCTTGGCTCTGAGATTCTTCAGAGACTCTCAGAGAGGCCCTTCCAGGGGAGACTGAACCACTAGAGGGCCGCGTCCCAGCAATTATGACCCTTCCTCTGCCTAGGCAGCATGACCTCAACCCTTTCCCTAGAGCTGACTAAAAATACACCCTGCTCCAGTCAGCAGGGCCCTGCCACCCAGGAAGCAAACAGGCTTGCAGATCTTGAGAGGGAGACTAAACTTGGGGAGCCCGTGCACACGCTGCATCCGGGTCACAGTCACACCTCCGGCACCGTGCACAGCAGCCAACGCTTCACCAGTCCTCACACTGAACACATAAAAGCCCTTAACTTGTCACTACTGGGAGTTGGGGCGGAAGTTCCCAAGCACTGGAGAGGGGCCATGCCCATTCAGCCCAAGGGTTCAATGCCCCAGAACCCAAAGATGCTTGGGCCGGGCAGTGCTGGAAGACACCAGGCGCACTGTGCCAGAGTACCATAAAGCACTGAGGGGACCACGTAGGGCCCAGGGAATGAACTCAGGGCCTTGGCGTGCAGGCCCGTGTACCGGCCCTGGAGCGTGGAGGTTTCAGCGCTCACTCCTGCTCTGCACTCCGGGATCACTCCTTTCAGGCTCAGGGAACCACACAGAGTGTTGAGGATCGAATCCAGGTCAGTCGCATGCAAGACAAGCACCTACTCACTGTACTATCTCTCCAGGCCACAATTTTTTTCTTTCTGGGTCATACCGGCGATGCTAAGGGGTTACTCCTGGCTATGCACCCAGGAATTACTCCTGTCAGTGCTTGGGGAACCATACAGGATGGCAGGAATTGAACCTGGGTCAGCCATGTGCAAGGCAAATGCCCTACCCACTATGCTATCGTTCCAGCCCTCCCACATGGTCCCTTGAACCTTTCAGGAGCAATTCCTTAGTGCAGATCCAGGAGTAAGCCCTGAGCATCACGGGGGTGTAGCCCCCAAACAAAACCAAAAGAAACTAATAAATAAATAAATAAATAAATAAATAAATAAATAAATAAATAAATAAATAAATAAATAAAAGAATCTGCTGTCTTTGGGAAGGAGGAAAGAGGCCCGAGGATTGGCTAATTTAGAGCAAGTGATGGCCTTCGAGAGAAGTCGGGGCTGGAGCAAAAGTTCAGCACATGGGGGAGGGGGGGCTTCCCTTGCAGCAGCCAAGCCGGGTTTAATGCCAGCAGCAAGTCAAACAGAAAGCAGAGGGGCCGGAGGCGATAGTCCAGCAGGTAGGGCGTTTGCCTTGCACGCGGGCTGGCCTGTGCCGCCCGGGTTCGATCCCTGGCACCCCATATGGTCCCCGAGCACGGCCAGGAGTAATTCCTGAGTGCAGAGCCAGGAGTAACCCCTGAGCGTCACCGGTATGACCCAAAAAGCAAAAAAAAAAAAAAAAAAAAACAAAGCAGAGAGTATGGGTGAGGCAGAAGAGGCGCAACAGGCCTCCCTCCACGGGCGACGTGCAGCCTGCACACGCTGCTAGAGAAACCCCCAAAAGGAGAGAGCAGCGTGTGAGGAGGGAAGCGGCCCAGGATGGAAGCCACACACTCATCGGGGCAAGCCAGAGCGCAACACGGCAGGAACACCAGGAGGAGAGACCCAGGGGTGAGCAGGAACCTCCAGGCCGCAGAGAACTCGGGGGGCCTCTGGTGCCCACACACTGCTGGGAAGGCACAAGAAAGAAAAGGAAACGGAGTTCTCTAAGAAGGAGGGCGCTGTGAAAACGATGAGAAGCTCAAGCTCGTGGAGTCGCGCCCCGCCCACCCCTCGCCCCCCGCCCCCGGAAGGTCTCAAAAAGTCTCAGAAAGCGGCGGAAATTAAGACACAGGTAGCTCAGGAGAAGAGCCAGGAAAGTTTCCTAAGGAAACTCATGATGAAGGAGTTAGGCGGGAGGGAAAAGCTCCGAGAAAGAGGAGCAGCGGTGGAGCCGAAGACGGAACGACAGGCGTCCTTCCTGGCAGCCTGGGAGGAGCAACAGAGCAGCAGCAGCGCCTCCTCGGCCTGAACGAGACACACGCATTTCTTCCTTTCTTTGGTTCTCCCAAGGATGCTCAGGGTTCCTCCTGGCTCTGCACTCAGGGATCACTCCTGGCAGTGCTCAGGGACCATATGGGATGCCGGGATCATACCCACTTGGCTGCATGCAAGGCAAGCGCCCACTGCTGTACTGTCTCCTCAGGCCCCCAAAGACAGACATCTAAAAAGAACAAGCAGCAGACAAAGCAGGGAATGACAGAGACGACACCGGCTTGATATGACATTCATGCCTTGTTAGTGCACGCGAAAGGGAGCAGCTGGAAGGCAACGAGAAACCTGAGCAGCAAGATGAAATAAAGGGAGGGGAGTGAAGGTGCGCCAAACATTACAGATTTTTTAATTTTGTTTTTCTTCCTGAGTCACCAGGCTGTGCTTAAAGAACTTAACCCCTGGAGAAGTTCAGGACTCACTTCTGGTGGGCTCAGGGGGGCCATACAGAGATCCAACCTGGGCTGGCCTTGAGCAAATCAAACACCTACCCCCTGGACCGTGGCTCCAGGGAGGGGTGACAGGGGTTCTCCCAAGGTCATCTTCCATCAGTCCTACCAATACACCTTCTGGACCACCCCACACTTCCTCCTTTGCAATTTGCCCCACCACCAGTCAGAAAATAGTGTATTGGGGGCTGGAGCGATAGCACAGCGGGTAGGGCATTTGCTCTTGCACATGGTCAACCCGGATTTGATTCCTGGCATTCCATATGGTCCCCTGAGCACCACCAGGAGTAATTCCTAAGCGAAGAGCCAGGAGGAACCGCTAAGGGGTTGCGGGTGTGACCCAAAAAAGTAAAAAAAAAAAAAAAAAAAAAAAAGAAGAAGAAGAAGAAGAAAATAATAGTGTTTTTTTGGCACTAAAATGCTGATCTTGGTAGTGCTGGGGATCAATCCCAGGACTCCTGCCCCTAAAAATCACGTGCTCAGTCCCGTGAACAATCTCTAAAGCCCCCCAATTCTACCTTTAATGGGGAAATGAGAGGATTACTTTGGGGCGGAGGAGAAGTAGGGGGGGCCCAGCAGTGCTCAGCAGGTCCAGGAGCCACTTCCTGGCAACTGGGAGAAAAGATACTGAGCCAGTGATCAGCATCCCCAGCGGTGCTGGGTGTGGCCTGGCCTCCGCTGCTGCCGGGATGAGCCCCGACCGTTTGAGCCAATCCTGCCCAACACTCGCGATTACTTTCGGTGCGGGGGCAGCCCGGGAAAGGCACAGGAACAGAGGGCGGAAAGGAGAGAAGCCAGAGCTGAGGCATCGCGCAGACCGCTGGGGAGTGAGCCACCGGGCGCGGACGGGACGGGCCCAGGAGGCACCAGCGTGTTTCCACTCACTTGTCGCTGTTGGCGATCTTGCGGAATTCGCGGACTGTCATGGCTTTCTTCTGTATGTTGTACTGAGTGAAGAGACCAGACTGGCCAGTGACCAGCTGCTGAATGGGAGCGGGAATGACCAGATCATCAATATCATCATAGGATGCCCGGGGCTTCCACTCCTTGGGAGGAACGACCTGGAGGGAACAGAAGCAGAGATCAGAAAGCGCCGAGCTGCTCAGAATCCAGGAAGCGTGAAGCCTGCAACCTTGTCCAGCTTGTCCAGGTCCATCTCACTGACAGTGACGTGGATTTGAGTCCCATTCCCCTGAACCCACAAGACACACGATCACGCAAACACTGGCCAGTTCTCCCACCAGCTAGCAACGCCCAAAGATAAGAAAGAGGGCCCAGCAGGTAGGGCATTTGCCTTGCACGCGCCGGCAGGTTTTTTTTTTTTTTTTTGCTTTTTGGGTCACACCCGGCAATGCTCAGGGGTTACAGTCCTGGCTCTGCACTCCAGGAATCACTCCTGGCGGTGCTAGAGGGACCATATGGGATGCCGGGGATCGAACCCTGGCCGGCATGAGCTGGCCGCGGCAAGGCAAACGCCCTACCCACTGGGCTATCGCTCCGCCCCCGTGGCCGGCAGGTTTGATCCTCGGCATCCCATATGGTCCCCCGAGCACCGCCAGGAGTAATTCCTGAGTGCAGAGCCAGGAGTAACCCTGAGCGTCACCGAGTGTGACCCAAAAAGCAAAAAAAAAAAAAAAAAAGGGGCGGAGCGATGGCCCCAGCGGGTAGGGTGTTTGCTTTTGCACGCGCCGACCCATGCCGCCCAGGTTCAATCCCCGGCATCCCATAAGGTTCCCCCAAGCACCACCAGGAGTAATTCCTGAGTGTAGAGCCAGGAATAACCCCTGAGCATTGCCGGGTGGGACCCAAAAAAAAAAAAAGAACCAAAGATAAGAAAGGGGCTAGGAGTGATGGCACAGCGGGTAGGCGCGTTGCCTTGCACACAGTCGACCCAGGTTCCATCTCTGGCATCCGATATGGTCCTCCAAGTACTGCCAGAAGTAATTCTAACTGCAGAGCCAGGAGTAACCCCTGAACACTGCCAGGTGTGACCTCCAAAAAAGCAAAATAAAAACGATAAATTTATTTATTAATAAATTTATTTATTAAAAACATAAATTAAATGTTGAGTATGCAACCTGCACGGCAGAGCCTGGCAAGCTACCCGTGTCGTATTTGATATGCCAAATACCAGTTAACAATTATAGACCTCATTCCCATGACCTGATGGAATGGTTTGAGGCTCTTTATGTTCCTGGAGCAAGCAGGTGCCCTTGGGCTCTATTTGCATGAGACAGGACATATGAAGATGTTACTGGTGCCCACTCGGGCCAAATCGATGATGAACGGGAAGACAGTGATACAGTGATAAATTAAATGGTAAATTTTATTTATCTTTTGGGTCACACCCAGTGATACTCAGAGGTTACCCTGGCTCTGTAACTCGGAATTACTCCCTGATAGTGCTCAGAGGACCATATGGGATGCTGGGGACTGAACCCAGATCAGCAGCATGCAAGGTAAATGCCTCCCCATTGTACTATCACTACAGCTCCTTAAATGGTAATTTTTTTTTATTTTTTATTATACCACCGTGAGACATACAATTACAAAGGTGTTCATAATTGGTTCTTGGTAATACAGTATTCCAGCACCTTTAAATGGTAAATTTTAAAGAAAGAGGAAGAAGCCAAACTACTTTGGAGGAGCCTGAAATGAGTACTGAAGAGGATTGTGTGAGCACGACAGATGGAAACACCACGGCAGGGCCAAGGAGAGCCAAGTGGAAAGTGAAGACAAGCATCACAAGCTGACTAGATCCCCGACATGGATCACAAGGCTGACTAGATCTTCACACATGTCACAAGGCTGACTAGATCCCAAACACGCCACAAGGCTGACTAGATCTTCACACGTGTCACAAGGCTGACTAGATCCCAATACGCCCCACAAGGCTAGCTAGATCCCAACACACCCACAAGGCTGACTAGATCCCAACACGCGCCACAAGGCTGACTAGATCCCGACATGGATCACAAGGCTGACTAGATCTTCACACATCACAAGGCTGACTAGATCCCAACACGCGCACAAGGCTGACTAGATCCCAACACATGCTCACAAGGCTGACTAGATCCCAACACGCATTACAAGGCTGACTAGACCCTGACACACGTCACAAGACTGACTAGATCCCGACACGACTACATGGGCCCAGAGGCAACCACAGAGGCGTCACCCCTGTTGGACTGACGAACAACCTAACCACCTAATCACCCAGCAACCAAAGAGGCCCCTCTTTAAAAAGGGGGAAGGGCTAGAGCTGTCACATTGCAGGTTCAATCTCCAGCATCCCTTATAGTCCCCTGAGCACCGCTTAAGAGTGACTCCTGAGGGGGCTGGAGCAATAGCCCAGCGCGTAGGGCGCTTGTCCTTGCACGTGGCCGGCCCTTGCCGGCCTGGGTTCGATCCCCAGCATCCCATATGGTCCCCTCGAGCACCGCCAGGAGTAATTCCTGAGCGCAGAGCCAGGAGAAACCCCTGAGCATTGCTGGGTGTGACCCAAAAAGAAAAAAGAGTGACTCCTGAGCAAAGAGCCAGGAGTAAGCCCTGAGCACATCCAAGACTGTCCAAAAAATTAAATAAATTATAAGCAGGGAAGTACAGTCAGGTGGGGAGGGGGTGGGAGAGAGAAAGGGTCTTTTTTTTTTTTTTTTTTTTTTTGGCTTTTTGGGTTACACCCGGCGATGCTCAGGGGTTTCTCCTGGCTCTGCACTCAGGAATTACTCCTGGTGGTGCTCGAGGGGACCATATGGGATGCCAGGGATCGAACCCGACCGGCACAGGCTGGCTGTGTGCAAGGCAAACGCCCTACCCGCTGGGCTATCACCCAGCCCCCTTTTTTTTTTGAGGGTCACACACAGGATAACCTCAGGGAAGCTCAGGGTAACTCCTGGCTTTGCACTCAGGAATTACTCCTGGCAGTGCTCAGGGTACCATACGGGATGCAGGGGATCAAACACAAGACAGGGTCTTCCTTTTTTTTTTTTCTTTTGCTTTATGGGTCACACCCAGCAATGCTCAGGGGTTACTCCTGGCTCTGTACTCAGGAATTACTTCGTGGAGTGCTCGGGGGACCATATGGGATGCCGGGATCAAACCCAGGTCAGTGTCATACAGGCAAACGCCCTACCCACTGTGCTATCACTCCAGCCCCGACAGAGTCCTTCTTAAATGGAGCAGAGAGACAGTACAGAGGGTAGTGTCCGCCTTGCATGCAGCTGACCTGGTATGATCCCCGGCACCCCACATGGTCCCCCAAGCCCCACTAGGAATGATCCCTGAGTACAGAGCCAGGAGTAAGCCCTGAGTGCTGCTGGGTATGGTCCAAAAAACAGGGGTGAGGGGCTGGGTATGGTCCAAAAAACAGGGGGTGAGGGGGTGGATTTCAAGCAGATCTCCCTCTGACCTAAAAAGATGCTTCAGATGTTAAGGAGAAGAATTAACTTGCAAATAAGATGTGTAATTGAGGACCGAGTCCACTCAGCTGGCCCGCCCTCCTGAGATTCCCCTCTGCTCAGCCCGTGAGCAACCCCACCACTCACCTTGGCCAGGCCTGCGCTGATGGGCTCCCTGCGACTCAATGTAGGCTATGTAGCGGCTGAAGTTCCGGAACTCCTCCATAGTGGGATAGAAGGTCATTATCCGAGCACTGGGGTTCAGGGTTTCCGATTCGCAAAGCCATTTTCTCTTCTTTTAGGGAACACTGTGGTCGGAAGGGACTCTGAAGAAATACACTAAGAAGGGACAGAAAAATAGGTGCCAGACCCAGGTTAGATGCCGGCACTCCATAAGGTCCCCCAATCCCCGCCAGGAGTGGTTCTGAGCACAGAGCCAGGAGTAAGCCCTGAGCAACATCAGGTGTAGCCCAAGAATACCTCCCCCAAAAATAAGAAAAAATACATTAAGAGCAGAAAATTATATAAAATCAAATTTTAAATCAAATGCTGATTATCAGTGCTGAAAATAGTAAAAGATGCAGAAATTCTGAAGAACTGAAACATCACCTGAAATCTGCATCTAAGTAAATGAACCAGAAATGCAGATTTGGAAGGGGGTGGAGGAGACTTTAGAAGAACCTGACTTAGAGCCCCAAGAACAGCTCAGAGGCTGAGCTCATGCACGTAGGAGGCCCAGGTTCAATTCTTCAGAGCAGGGAGTGACAACCACACACCCCCACACACACACACACCCCTCCAGCATGAAGCCAAAAGAAGCCCCTGAGCACTGCCAGATGTAGCCTCCAAAATAATAAAATTCAAAGAATATGATGTGCCAAAATTACAAGTATTCAATTCTCACTTAAATGCAAACACGGTCTCAGCTATCCCGGGAAACCAATGATTTGGTTGTTGGTTCTAGTTAACAACTCAATTGCCCTCCCCATAGTACACCTTAGCTTTTCAAGTTCGGGCTGAAGCAACAGTGCTGGAGCACCCTACCAGCAGGAAGGGTGTTTGCCTTGCATCGCGCCCACCGGGGTTCAATTCCTTCCCCAGCCTCCCATATGGTCCCCTGAGCACTGCCAGGAATAATTCCTGAGCACAGAGCCAGGAGTAAGTCCTGAGCATTGCCGGGTCTGACCCAAAAAGCAAACAAAAAAATAAATAAAATAGAATCATGTTCCTCCTTCACTCACTTTATTAATGGCTTCTGCAAGCATTAACCTAAAAAGCTACAACTAGATTGAAAGCAGCAATGTGGTCCCTCCCAAGGCACAGCTGTAGAAGAGTCCTCCTCTCAGTTCTAAGGCTTACTTGCCTACAAACGTGGAAAACTTTTTTTTTTTGATAGAGGGGCTTTTGGGTCACACCAAGGAAATCTAAGAGTTACTCCTGGCTCTGCACTAAGGAATTAGTCCTGGTGGTGGTTGGGGGACCACAGAGGATCAAACCCGATCCGGCTGCATGCAGGCAGAACTCCCTACCCGGCTGTACATTGCTCCAGCCCCTGAAAAACTTTTAGAATCAAAAAGCACTTTAGGGCCGGAACGATAGCCCAGCGGGTAGGGCATTTACCTTGCACGCGGCCAGCCCATGTTGGCCCAGGTTCGATCCCCGGCATCCCACATGGTCCCCCCGAGCACCGCCAGGAGTAATTCCTGAGTACAGAGCCAGGAGAAACCCCCTGAGCATTGCTGGGTGTGACCAAAAAAAAAAAAAAAAAAGCACTTTTAGGGGCCAGAGCGATAGTCCAGCGGGTAGGGCATTTGCCTTGCACGCAGCCGTGTTCAATCCCGCGCATCCCATATGGTCCCCCGAGCACCGCCGGGAGTGGTTCCTGAGTGTAGAGCCAGAAGTGCCCCCTGAGCATTGCCGGGTGTGACCAAAAGCAAAAAAAAAAAAAAGCACTTCAGGGGTCGGAGCAATAGCACCAGGTAGGGCATTTACCTTGCAAGCAGCCAACCTGGGTTCAATCCTCAGCATCCCATATATGGTTCCCCAAGCACTGCCAGGAGTAATTCCAGAGTGCAGAGCCAGGAGCAACCCCTGGGCATCGCCGGCATGACCAAAAAAAGTATAAATAAATAGACAGATAAATAAAATAAAAAGTACTTTGAATCAGCAGCATGAACTAGAACCCTAAAGTGTACTCACTGGTAAACCAAATCGAAGATTCATCAGTAAAGTGTCAAACCAGAGCTCAGTTAATTGGAAAGAACAAAATTTAAACAGGCATTAAACACTCAGCACAAAGGAAATATCAAAAGCGATTGAAGGACTTTTAAAAAATGTTTCAAAAGGGGCCAGAGAGATAGTCCAGCGGGTAGGGCGTTTGCCTTGTATGCGGCTGGCCCATGCCTGCCCGGGTTCAATCCCTGGCATCCCATGGCATCCCATATAGTTCCCCAAGCACCGCCAGGAGTGATTCCTGAGTGCAGAACCAGGAGAAACCCCTGAGCATTGCTGGGTGTGACCCAAAATAGCAAAAAAAAAAAAAAAGCAAAATGTTTCAAAAGGTCCTCAGCTAAGTGCCTAGAAAGAAACTCCCTTGCCTGTAAACAGAGACCACCTGAATAAGGAGCAAGTGCACCAGCTACAGTAGCCATAAAAAAAAAAAAAATACAGGCTGGAGCAATAGCCCAGCGGCAGGGCGTTTGCCTTGCACGCTGCCGGCCTCTGCCCGCCCCGGTTCGATCCCCGCGATCTCATATGGTCCCCTGAGCACTGCCAGGAGTAATTCCTGAGTGCAGAGCCAGGGAGGCAGGAGCGATAGCCCAGCGGGTAGGGCTTTTTGTTGCCTTACACGCGGCCAGCCTGTGCCAGCTCGGGTTCAATCCCCGGCGTTCCATATGGTCCCCCGAGCACCGCCAGGAGTAATTCCTGAGTGCAGAGCCAGGAAAAACCCCCTGAGCGTTGCCGGGTGTGACCCAAAAAAAAAAAAAAAAAAAAAAGTAAGTTCCTTGCTCCACTGAAAGTACTAGCAAACCCCAAGGAGGCCCAAGAGCCATTCAGTTAAATTTAAATTCCCTTGAGAGCCGGGAGGCTTCTTTAGTGAAAAAATTACCTCCAACCTGCCAGCAATTAATCTAGCAAAAGGCTGGGAAAGACTCAGAGCAAAACTGAGGGTCTGAGGGGCCAGAATGACAGCACAGGGGTAGGGGCGTTTGCCTCACATGTGGCTGATCCGGGTTCAACCCCGGCATCCCATATGTTCCCCTAAGCACTGCCAGGAGTAATTCCAGAGTGCAGAGCCAGGAGTAATCCCTGACCATCGCTGGGTGTGACCCAAAAAAGGAAAAAAAAAAAACCCTGCAGTCTGAGAGATGCTACCTGCTTCTCTGTCTTCCATTTCAGCAAAAAATAAAGTGCCGCTGACAATAAATAAATAAATAAATAAATAAATAAATAAATAAATAAATAAATAAATAAATAAAGATATGAATAAAGTGTGGCTGACCAGGCACCATCACACACCTTGCGAAAACTTCGCCTAGCAGGTATGCTGTTGTTGCTCCCGGTTTAGAGTCGTGTTAATAAGGTCTTGGTGTTCCTGCCACTCTCTGGCTGTCTACATTGTAATCTACAACTAGACTAAGTAAATCCTCAGCCTAGACCAGATTCAACATAACAGATACAAAAAACCTGAATGCAAGGATTTCGGACTCTCTAGTAAATGAAAGAAACTATCTTGCAATCAGATGCTACAACAGCCTATAATCATGTGAATACTGTATGAGGGCCAATCCCAGGCCTTGGGACCCCTAATGGGGCTCCATCCCCTCTGGCCTTATTCATCATTGTACTCCGGAACAATGCCAGACTGAAACAGCACTCAGCAACTGCCAGAACTGATTCCTCACCCTCACTTCAGTTGCTCCTTCCCCTTTTTCAGCCTAGGTTATTCCCTCCGTCGTCGTCGTCCCGTCCCCCCCCACCCCCCCCATCTATTCCCGGGAGAGAGCTCCCGTTCCCTGCCACCCTCCCCCCCCCATCCAGAAACAAAGCCAAGTGGTTTGAGAACACCAGCTCCTGCGTGGAAACAAGTAGGAGTCAAGCCCCGTCCCCTGCCATATTAGCTATGTGGCTCTGGCTGTATGGATTGCCCCAGTCTCAATTTCTCCACCTGTAAAATGGGGAACAAAATTCCTTACCAACAGGGTTGCTGTAATTAACTTAGATGATGCAAGCGAAACGCTAAGAACAAGGCCTGGCACTTTACCACTCAATAAAGCTTAAGTATCTTAACAACCACTCGAAACTCCAGCCCCCTCCGGCGCAGCCCCAAAGGGCGAGTAAGGCTGCAAAGGAAGCCCCCCCCACCCCGAGGTCCCCGCACCTCACCGCTCAGCAGCCCGGCCCCTCCCGGACCCGCCGCCTAGGCGAGTGAGGCCCGGCCGCAGGAAGAAGAAAATAAGGCTCCGTAGTCCCGCCCCACTTCCCGACGCCCATTGGCCACAAGGAATTAGAAAAGTCCAATCACGAGGACGATCTTAGAACTTCCTGCTCCTAGTGGTCCAACACCATGCCTATCAGTCAACCCTGAAAGCCACTCATCCGCCCC
>JAJIBD010028396.1:0-51524 GCA_021461705.1 Cryptotis parvus
AGAGGGTACATTATCTGAGATGAGATCACTACATATATCAGAATTGTCCTCTAGACTGGCATATGAAGCTTATGCTATTTGACTTTAGTTCTACAAAAGTCACTTGGTATCTCTGAACAGGGGACCATTACCAAACTTCTCCCTCAAAACTCTAAGGAAAAAAAAGAACCTAAAGTTTGCGCCTTGAATCTGCTTGTGTGGTACCTTTAAAATCTGAACTTTAGAATACTGAAAAGGAGGATTTCTGAGAACAGTGCAGTTGAAATGCTAACACATTCTATGGAGAAAGATTAGAAGCATTTTATCCAAAGTATCTCCAAAATCAGACATTTTTACAGTTTTCGTCAAAAGAATATTTTTTCTATACTAGATAAAAACAAAAATGTTCATTCATCTTTTCAACACCCATTTATTTTCTTTAAAAATTGTAAAAGGTGATGTGTTAAAAGTGATAAACATGCAGAGGGCTAAATAGAACCCGACAATAAATGTCATTGTTCAAAGAGGAATTTATTATCAGTCATAAGAATGAGGCAGAATTCCCAATAATTCTCTTTTATCCTTTTTTCTACTCCCTAGAGTGTTTTCTGAGTGTTATCATTATCCATCTAGCAGTGTCTCGGTTCCCATCTTCAAAATGGAAATGGATTTTTTGAAGATGTGCTACTTTTCCAAAAAATAAAGTCTCGATTTAATGAAGTATCTTTTTGTCAGTACATTGTCTTTAAAAAAAAAAAAACGGAGAAGGTCCTAGAGAAAAATGAAGATTTATTTATATTTATATATATATATATTATCCTGGGTAATTATAGCTCAGGAGGCATTTAAAAAAGTAATAATAAAAAGACAGACAGAAAGAAAAATATAAACCTAATGGTGGAGCAAAAATAGTAGGAGGCTACCCATCTGTCTGCATGGTTCGGAAGCATCCCTGACAGGTGGCAGATATAAGGAGGGATGACCTCTGGAGGGCCCCTTTCAGAGCTGTGAATAAATGAAATGGAGTAAAAGCAAAAGTTAATACAGTAATTAATTCCTCCTCTGATTGCATCTCCTTAGCTTTTTTCCCTAGATATTTAAAATAATTATATGAAAAGGGAGAGCTTGGAGTTTTTAGAACAATTATCTCTGTACTTTGATTGGCTGTTCGTCAACCCAAGAAGGAAAAACACCCTTATTCTTGAAAGAAATGTGATTAAGAGAAATGCTGTTGGAGTAATTAATTCATTGCTGTGATTGTTTCATGTTCATTAGCACAAATGTGGGAAGACAGAAGTTTAAAGAAATTACTTCATCGAATGTTTTTTTCCCAAAATGTATCTTAGTAAGAAAAATTTGAAAGCATACTGCAAAAAGGAAAAGTCTGTGAATGACTTGTCTCATTTACATTATAAATAGAATGAAAAAGAAGCTTTTTTAGAATATATTCCTGTATCTCATGGTGAACTTTTATAGTTGATATTCTACAAAGTGCCTAAATGTTATCTAGTAAAGAGTTCACTTTGAATTTGAGTCTAATAATTTCATACCGAAAAGATACATGGGTGATACCATTTCTGGGGTAAGAATTGATAAAATGAGTTAAACTTAAAACCAACAAATAAAATGAGACCCTAACCTTTAAGTGTAAAATTTCTATTTTCATTTTGGTCTTTTTAAAATATATATATTCTTGAAAATTATTAATATCTTTATTTTTTTTAACAATTACAAAAAATGTTTGGGTTTCGCCATATAGTGTTCCAGCATCCATCCCTCCACCAGTGCCCATTTCCCACCATCAACGTCCCCGATTCCCTCCACCCTCCCCTGGAGTGCCTCTGTGGCAGATTCTCCATCTCTTTTCACTTTTTCTCTTTCTCTCTCTCTATTTCTCTCTAATATTTTATTAAACATCCTGATAGAACCTGCAGACACCAGATCCACTGAAAACCTATTACTCAGTGGGCACCGGCTGGGGCATGGTGGGCGGGTCTAATTTTTGCCTTCAGTTAGGAGATGGGTGTGGTGGGCAGGATCTCCTCTTGGGCTCCACAATGCTCACATAACCTGTCTGAGACTTCTTAGGGACAATATTGCCACTTGGTTCCCATGGCAACATTATCTTCACTTTGATGCCCAGCACACCTGCGTCTGAATGGCCCCTTCTCGAAGTGCAAAATTTCTATCAATTAATTCATCAAGGAAAGATCTCCAAAATTCGTGACAGGCTTCTATTTGTGGGAAAGGAAAGAATTTTAGATTTCTTGGATGTTCACACAAATTATAATTTTAAGAAATATTGAATTGATTTAGAAAAGTTAGTATAAATTGACCCACCAAAGATGAAGCACATATACAAAACGTGAGTTTTTCTCTAACCCCGCCCTGTTTCTGCTTCTCTCTTTTCCCTATCCTTCTCCCTCTCAAATTTTCCTTTATTAAGCATAATATAGAGAGCTCCTCAGCCTCCTTACACCTAAACCTGAAGGAATGAATTGCAGAGCTATTTGCAGATGTGCGTGTTAGTCTAAATCATTAAGACAACTTGGCCAGTAGTAAGAATTCTGTGAATGTTACTGGTGCAAAAGATAAAATATTCTCTCCTTAGAGCCATTATTGGAACTCTGAACAATCGATGCAACTGTTTTGATTCTGGCTGCCTATAAGTGACACTATTTGAGTTGATCATAAGGAATAAACTTTTGCCTATCCTATGAAGACAGGTACAATGTTTAGAAGAATTTAAAATCCTTTGAATAGCAGCATTCAACACAGTATTCTGAGAACAACTTCCCCAGGATCAAGTAGTACACAGAGACTCTAGATGCGAAGATTCAGTGGAACCCAGAACAAATAACAGATACATCACATTAACCAGAAAACAGCAGCTTCTTGGTCTCAGATTCCTCATCTAAGAACCACATAACGTTAAATATCAGAAATCATCTTGCAACTGTGCTACATAGGAGGAGATGAGCTGAATAAAGTCCTTTCTGCCTTGCCATACAAATTGTGTGTGTAACTCACACACCCAGATTTCTTGGATGTTCAAGAAATATGGCCAAGATGTGGGCTGCATTCTAACATCAAAAAACAAGGAAACTTGAGATATAGTACAGTAAATATGGCTCTTTAATGAGGGTGACCCAGGTTCACTTCCTGGCATTCTATATGGTTCCCTGCCAGGAGTGATCCTTCAGCATAGTGCTAGGAATAAATTTTGCATATCATTGCGTGTTAACCAAAGGAATAAAATAAAATGAATTTAAAATTAAGTGAAAGCTAAAAAAAACTGTTTAGGATATAACTTTATTGCTGTCACAGATTTTTAAGAGATACGT
The DNA here is from genome assembly GCA_021461705.1 of Cryptotis parvus. Taxonomy (NCBI): domain Eukaryota; kingdom Metazoa; phylum Chordata; class Mammalia; order Eulipotyphla; family Soricidae; genus Cryptotis; species Cryptotis parvus. The sequence continues at coordinate 3,324 of JAJIBD010028396.1, forward strand.
GGTTAACAATAGTATTAATATTATTGCTTTATACTTACAGCGCTACTATACCATGCTCACTGCTAGAGTGTAATATTTCTTCATTATTATCTCACGGTCCTCCATATCTCTTTCCATCTTCAGCTTGCAGTTCTGTTCAAAATATCTCGCATTTTGTTTCTTTTTTGTGAATTGACTATTCCCTCACTTTGTCTCCTTGTAGTCCAAATATGAGCAATATATTCTAGTATTTGTCTTTTTTTCTTCTCAGTCACTTCACTTAGCAGGAGCATTAATGTGTTTTATATCATTTTGAATTAATGTTTTAGAAATATTTGTTTTTATCTTGAACAAAATCAGTAACCTACTGATAAGTTAGGTTATTAATTTATCAGAAGGTCACTTTAGTAAGAAAACAAGTAGCTTATAATTTCTCACATCAACTGGTTTCTTCTTTCCATCAACCTACTTTTAACTACAAATTTCTTCTGACTTGAAGGTTGACCTTTAACTAGCATCATTTTATTGGGATTTTTTTTCTTCTCTAGATTTAAATACAATTTGGCTACTGAAGAACCCTAGGCAATACAAGGTAGGGAGGAGAACAGCTAATTTTATATTTCTCTAATTAATTTCTTTAGATATATTTAGGGTCACAGCAGAGCCTGGCAAGCTACCCGTGTCGTATTTGATATGCCAAATAGCAGTAACAATTATAGACCTCATTCCCATGACCTGATGGAATGGTTTGAGGCTCTTTATGTTCCCTGGAGCAAGCAGGTGCCCTTGGGCTCTACTTGCATGAGACAGGACATATGGAAATGTTACTGGTGCCCGCTCGAGCAAATCGAAGATGAAAGGGAAGACAGTGATACAGTGATACAGTGATATTTAGGGCAATCTAGTGTATCTGAGTGGGAAAAGTTCAATTTCTCTGAATGTGAATTTTACTTAACTCACTATTCTAGATTCTCCATCCAATTGGTCAAGAAATGCTGAGTATCAAGTTTTCTAAAATCAGTCCATTCTCCCTTTTGTCTTAGCATTTGTAACCCAATCATCAAGAAACTTGCTTCAAATAATTCTGAGCACAGATTTTGATAGTTATTTATCTTAATGCATATAAAGAGAAACATACAGAAAGAACTATTCCTTACTCTTGCACAAATTATTCTAAGATTCACACAGATAAATAGTGAATATGCTGTATATGTTCATAAGCAATTTGTTGCTTTTTTATAAGACTCACAATTTAAATGTTCTATGACAAATGAGAGAATGCACTCATTCTCTCATTAATACCAGATTAAATTATGTAGATGCAGAATACATCACAGATAGGTTGGCTTAGACTTTTATATATTCTTCCTACGTGACTTCTAACAAACCACTACCCACTTGTAAACTGTTTATTTTTTCCTGTGTGGCTTCCAAAAACCTCTGTGGCAGAGTTATTTGTTTTTTGTTGGAAGGCTTGATGTATGGGGAAAGGACAGAAACAACACAGGAAATCTGTATCCTAACTATGGTTGAATAATAGAACAGAAGGTGTTTTTCTGAACTCTGAACAATGGACATGTAGGGATAATTTCTGCTGCAGAGCTAAGCAGTTTGGATTGACAACAACATAAATCAGCTTTGACAATGCATCCCCTCAGCCAAGTTCATTCATTCATCCAAATTAGAAAACAAAGACTTGGAATGGAAAGTTAGAAAACATGTTTGGTAAAATTACTTGTGGGTAACGTGATATATAGGCTATAAAATGATATAAGTCTTAACTAAATTTGTACAGTCATTATTACTCTGAATATATAATTCAAAAAAAATATATACACATATCTGTATATACATACAATGGATCTTAAGAGAAACTGAAGAAAGTTTTGAGACGATTGGACAATAATAGGACTTGGGAGATTTATATATCTTATAGGAAAAATAGAGAATATATAAAAATACACCACATTGTTATGGATGTTTATTTGATAAGTTTTGTAGCAGAAGCAACAGTCACTAGCTCTTTTTTCTCTATCTAGTAAACTACCACTAGAACAGCTAGAAATGGAATGCATTTTGACAACTCTACCTCTATCTCAACCATACTAAATGTCAACCTACTCTCCCATAATTGACAGTTAAAGAGTAATCCTTTGCTCTTAGGATCTTACAAATAGTTGCCACTATAGCACTATATCATACAGAATTTCATAGATTTCATAGAATAATGCTTCTTCATTCCATCAGCTTACTGATGTGTTAAACAGAAACAGGAAGTAAGTAAGTGAGGAACAAAGGAAGAAGAGAGGAATAAAGGGAATAAAGGAATAAAGGGAGGAATTGAGGAAGGAAGAAAAGGATGAAAGAAGGAAGGAAGGGAGGAAGGATTAGAAGAAGGGGAAATAAATTACCTTTGTCATTAGAAATTAACGATATAAATCTGGAGGGGCTGGAGAGATAGTATACCAAAGAGGTTCCCTGTCTAACATGCTGCAGAGATTGGTTGGATTGTTCGTACCATATATGGCCTCCTGAGGAGTGCCAATAGTCATTCCTGAAACCACTGGTGTGTGATCCAAACATCTGCACCACCAATAAATAACTAAATAATTATTTTAAAAACTAGTCCAGCGGGTAGGGCATTTGCCTTGCACACGGCCAGCCTGTGCAGGCCCAGGTTCGATCCCTGGCATCCCATATGGTCCCCCAAGCACCGCCAGAAGTGATTCCTGAGTGCAGAGCCAGGAGTAAGCCCTGAGCATTGCCGGATGTGACCCAAAAAGCAATAAATAAATAAATAAATAAATAAATAAATAAATAAATAAGTAAGTAAGTAAGTAAATAAATAAATAAATAAAAACAAATATGCAATAGCCTTTGTAATCTAGTAAAATTTATTAAATTTTTTTTGGTTTGTATGCAATTATTCTCTTCAACCTGAAATGTCCTATCCACCTTCTCATCTATTAATCCAAACACATAACTTGATAATTTGATATCTAACTCAAAGTCCACCGGTCAAGAAACTCTTAATTAGCCCATATAATTAAGAGCCCAATATTATATAAATATAATATTATCTTACTTACCTTTACTAGTAGCATTTTTTGCAATTCTTTAGCAATCACAAATTATTTCCCAGCTTTCTCTAGCAATCTGTATATGTGTGTTTTTGCTAGACTATCTGGTGATAGTCATAGAAATAAATGAAATGATGTCTGTACTGTGAAACATAAGAGAAGTGCCTGATAATGATATTTTCAGTAATATAAATTATAGAATACATGCACAAAGATATGGCATTTTTCCTATTGCCCAATGAATAAGTAAAAAATTAATTGGGAATAAACTAGAATCATTTATCTAAAATCTGTTTTATACATCATTTTGTTTTTAAAGCAGTTTGAATCCTGTTCAAGCTCACTAAATTTATGTTTAAATCCAACATTCCAGAAAAAAATTCAGGTTAAAGTGCTTGGTTCTGAAATAAAGTAATTTATTTCCTCTTCTGTCCTTCTAAACCCTCCCCCTTGCTTCCTTCCTTCATCCTTTTATTTCCACTAGTCAAGATAAAATTTCTTGATTTAGTAGAAATAAAAAAAATGTTCATGAGAAATGATATATTTCTACTGATTCTAGTATTTAATATCTAGTTTTTTTCTCTTTCCAAAACCCTATTTTTTTTATACCCTGATAACAAGAGAGCAAGTTCTATCTTGTCAAAAAAATCTCTTTCTCAACTTATCTTGGGTGGAGAGAAAAGAATTCAACTCAATTCTTGAATTGTCTGCTTAATTCCTGGCCACTCTACTGCAAATTGCTAATATCTTCATTATCAGGCATTTCTTAAATTTACTGCACACTGTTCTTTGAGGGACCATTACTAATTCATCCCAAGTATAGCAAAGACTTGTTATGAATCAGAATTCTTTTCACTGTGTTATGGCTATCATATAGAGTTTTTGACAACTCATTAATATAGTACATATTATATAATAATATAGAAGAAATTAAGAGTTTTTAAAAAAATCTTTTATTTAACTACTCTCTTCATGACTTAAGAGGGAAAAATCACTGTCACTGTCTCTGTATTACTGTCTTCCCCGTTCATCATCGATTTGTTCGAGCGGGCCCCAGTAACATCTCCCTATGTTCTATCTCATGCAAGTAGAGCCCAAGGGCAGCTACTTGCTCCAGGAACATAAAAGTGCCTCAAATCATTCCATCAGGTCATGGGAATGAGGTCTATAATTGTTACTGGTATTTGGCATATCAAATACGACACGGGTAGCTTGCCAGGCTCTGCCGTGCAGGTAGCATACTCTTGTATTCATCTCTAAATCCAGCATTTATTGATGTACCACACGGCTGCTTGTGACCACGCGAGCCGGGCTGTGATAGGCCTGTCTCCCGGGTGGAGTTCTGACAAGGGAGAAGTCCAGATGTGGAAAGTGGAGGCCCTCATGGAGTGGGTGGTCATCTCGCTTGTTTGAGGCTCTGCTGGGGTGGCGGGCCAGGGTTAGAACCCACAATCCCTCCCAGGCGCCTCGTGAGTGGCTGGACACAGGGAGAGCCAGTAGCAGCTGCCCCATGTCTGTGAGTCTCTCCTTATTTGCTCTACCACAGCATTTTTTAGAAAAAAAAAATTCCCAAATTTATGCACACTGTAAATGGCATTTTTACAGATATGATTTAATTTTGTAACAATTTTTAATCAGTATTGATTGCTATAAAATATTTTATAGTCACTTTCAAATATGCTTTCAACAAAATCATTCATTTAATCATGAAAAGAATAAAAGATGAAGTAAAACCAAAAAATGTATGTTCATATTACATGTAAATTTCAGATAGAATAATGTATTTAGAAAATGAATATATTCAACGCAAAGATTTTTTATTCATTAAAATAATAAAATTGTTTTGGGGTAGTTCTGGCAATATCTAATTTGCTTAGAATTATAGTAATTTTACTATTTCTTCTTCAATGTGCTAAACCTCAGTTAATAATGTGAGATGATAAATATCCATGATTCCTATACTAATTAATTCTCTTCAGAAAATTTTAATAACTGTTGATTATATTTCTGTTAATGAAATTAAATCCTGAAGTCTAAACAATTTTGAAGACAGTAAAAATGCATAAAATTGAATTCATCTAACATATTTTCATAATCATCCATAGAGTTCATACAAGGTGCAGTATATCTAATCTAGCATTTATTATCCATTGCATAAAACAAGAGCAACAGTACCTAAGTGTACTACGGCTTTTGTCTACTACATAAACTACAAAATTTTTTTACTCAATTTTTACTAATACTGGGATATAAAATATACTTTATAAATTATATCAGTATCCACAAATTCTTTTATTAGCATTTTCATTCCTCATTTACATTTTGCACAGTTTTATTGTTTTTCTAAATAGAATAGCATATCCCACAGAAATTCAAATTAATATAAAATCTCAGTCTACTCAGTTACTTTCCTTTATTACTAAATTTACCAGCCATTCAGTTGATCATTGTTTAATATTAATTCTAATAGAAAACAGAACTAAATACTATTCAAAATCTTTCACATACAGTTAAACCAGATGGTCATAAATTTTCAAATGTGGAAAAGAAAAGAAACCCTTTACATTGTTGTTGTGCAGTAGAGGAATTATTTAAAAAAAGACTATTGTAAGCTAATATTTAATATGCATTGGCTAGAGAGGTAGTCATTACACTGATATAATGAATTATATTCCAATGAATAAGATCACATAAAACCAAATATATTATTTTTCATTTTTTTAAACAAATACTTTAAAACATATATTCTTGAGGCTAGAAGCAGTACACTTTATGAAATAGTGATAATAAGCAACTACACTGATATGAGGTGAAATAAAATAATCAGATAATTATCCCAGTCTTGACTTTTTAAGAAATAGATTCATTATTTGGCTAAAAGATACTCTAATCAGGGGCCGGAGGCGATAGTCCAGCGGGTAGGGCATCTGCTTTGCACGTGGCCAGCCCATGCTGACCCACGCCCGGCTTGGGTTCGATCCCGGCATCCCATATGGTCCCGGAGCACCACCAGGAGTAATTCCTGAGTGCAGAGCCAGGAGAAACCCCTAAGCATTGCCGGGTGTGACCCCTCCCCCCAAATAAAAAGCAAACAAACAAACAAAAGATACTCTAATCATATTTGTTGACTTACTTGGTTGGTTCGGTTTTTGAGTACACCATATTAAAAAATTTCAATATAACATGAAACATGACATACTGGCTAGGTTAGAGTCAAAAAGAAAAAGCTACATATTACTAATTTTTAATTTTGTTCATACAACTTAATGTCTTTTTGAGTTCAGTTAACTCATATGTAAATAAGAATAATAATTATCTCACAGGATGGTTTCTGGTATGTGAATGTACTAAGCAAATTACTGTATCACTGTCTTCCTGTTGTTCATCGATTTGCTTGAGCGGCCCCAGTAACATCTCCATATGTCCTGTCTCATGCTAGTAGAGCCCAAGGGCATCTGCTTGCTCCAGGAACATAAAGAGCCACAATCCATTCGGAATGAGGTCTATAATTTTTACTGGTATTTGGCATATCAAATACAACACGGGAAACTTGCCAGTCTCTGCCGGTACTAAGCAAATGGTAATTATAATTTTGTTAGTGATTACTTGATTTCTGAAGAATAAATACAAGTGTTTTTCTTGGAGAAGAAATAGGATAAATTTTAAAAAAAGGCCATGGAAAGTTTTCTACAGAAGAACCATTACTGAAACGAATAAGGTCAGGGAGTTATCACTTGTTACTTGTCTTCCCATTGTTCATCAATTTGTTCAAACAGACGTTAGTAATGTCTCCTTTCGTTGGGAAGGAGGTCCATTATTGTTACTGTTTTGGCATATCGAATACACCATGGGTAGCTTGTCAAGCTCTGCTGTGGCTCTGGGTTCATTCCATGGGGCCCATTCTTTTCAAAGTCAACCATCAGCCATCCAGGGCACACAGGGCAGAGCCCTGGATGTAGACAAGCCTGTCTCCTGTCTTCCATCTGCCAACACAGACAGGCACCACAGCCACACCTGCAACACTTCGAGAGGAGTTATACAAAATTTAAAGTTCTGAGTCTAAATCTATCTTTTTTATTAAATGTCAGGGAACAAAACTAGTAAAAGCAATTCACAGATGTATCCTTGGCTCCATGTTAGGCTCCTTCAGTTCCTTTTTTAAAAATTTTTCATTATTTAAACACCACTATTTACAAAGTTGCTCATAATATAGTTGTTATGGGCATTGGTGTTCTAACACCAATTTCACCTCTGGAACCATGTCTCCATTTTCTCAAGTAGTCCTATATCTGGCCCATTATCAGGGACAAAACAATTATTTATTACAACTAAATGGCTAGTGAAATTATCAAAAATAATTACAGCAAAATTTATGAAAATTGCTGTATTTCACTACAGGGTCATTGTCTGAGGTTTACTAAACTTTGTTGTTCCTTGAGTCTTGTGTTTTTTACTTATTGAGCTTAGTTCTTCAACCTTCAGTTAGTTTCCCTATCAGAAACACTTCCTTTTCTTCTATCTTACTTTGTTGGATCCCTAAGGAACAAAATTCTCAGAACACTGGATTTCAAATATCAATAACCAACACAAGTTTTATCTCTCATTTCTGTGTTCACTTTTGGAAAATTAGATAATGATTCCAAACTCAGAGTCTCTTATGATGACTAATTTAGAGTATTTTTGTATCATATAGCATTGAGAGTGGGAAAAAGTTGATCCTCCACATATATCAATCTCTCTCATTCCATCTAAAGCATTATTTAATGGCAAGTATTTTTCTTTTTGTACTATTGCTATATCATGGTAATGCTTTTAAATCTACAATATTTCCAACTTCAAGGAAATGCAAACAAAAGATTGTGTCCCTAAAAAATTTCACACACAAAAATAAAAGCCTTAATTCTCAGACAGATTATATATGTATATATATATATATATAAATATATACATAGAGAGATATGTATTTTTTATCTAATTTCAATTTCACAAAATTTTTGGGCAGTTACTCTATATTTATTCTACAAAGCCACAAGCTTATTATAGCTTGCCCAAAATTTTACTCATTATTTATTGAGTGCTTTTTATATGCCAAGACTTAAAAACAGAGATAAATGTATGAAATCATTCCTATTTCCTATCTATACTTTCAGGATTTCAAACATAAAGTAAATGATTAACTAAAATCTAATGTTAGCATATTGGCCCGAATATTATTACAGGTCTAGAATTGACTAAAATGGTGACAGGGTGGGGGTGGTATTGCATGGAACTACCTACATAGAGTACTAATTGGCAATGGCAACAATGGAGTACTAATTATACATAGTTTTTTTTTAATTTTCAAGCAATACCCAGATATGCTCAGTGGCTACTACTACCGAGAGGCTCAGGGTTATTCCTATGATGCTCAGGGAACCAGGCTGTGCTGGGGATAAAATATGGGCCTCCTGTAAGCTCTGTGCAGAGTAGGTGCTCTTGCCATTTGAGCTATCTACTAAGTCCCAAGTCTTATTTTTTTAAAAAAATATATAGATAATTTAAGGTCTATTACTTAAGCTATGCTTTAGATTAATGATTTTTGGAAAGACTATGAAAGCACATTTTTGCAATTAGTTTTCTATACTATGCTGACTCTACAGCCTTGAAACCAAGATTCTTATGACACTGCTTAACTTCATTTAACTCTAGATTATGTAGCTAAGAATATATAATCATTCCTTCTTAAATATGCCATCAAACTATATGTGAGTGGAATCTACAATGTACAGAAAATATTTCTGAAAGAGTATTATGTTCAATATACTTGGAAAATGTAAAACGTGCAAAAATGTAAGACACGTAAAAAATGAAAGTGTCTGAAAATTCTAAGGCATACCCACAAAGAAACACACACACACAGAGTTAAATTAAACTAATGAACATGTCTACCTAGCAGACATGTCTTATGTTTTTCATACAGTGTCTTTGCTAATTAGGAAACAAAGTGTTCAGGACTATTGGCTTTTGAAAAGGATCTATGTTCTGTAAAAGAAATTTAACATGTGTCAGCAATAAATATGCATTGTGCATAAATCACAAAAAGGAGTTTTTGAAGCTAAAATATTAAGAAAATACTCAGTCATGCTGATGAAGCATGACCTAAGAGTGAGAAAGCACTTTTGTAAATAGACACAAGTGATGAATGCTTTTACCTTTCAGACTTTATTCATAGTGAACTTTAATTAACAGTTTCTTCAAAGTACCTGATAGCATACTTACAAAATACAAAAAAAAATGTGGAAAGGTAGATGAACACCTATATGTAGACAATCAGTCTTATTGGCATAACCTCAAATACCGAAGAGATAGTTTACTTCTTGATTTAGGATTTATTTAACTAATAAAAGTGTTTTTTGTTGTCCACTATTATCACTAATGTTCAATATAGTATTGAAATCATCGTCTTAACACGATAGATACAGTAAGAAAATCCAAATCAAAGAATAAGTCGAATTCTCACTAATTTCAGGTAGTACAGTGCAATGCTGAAAAAAATTCAAATACTTCACGAAAAAAAAACTTCAAGAAACAATAGAGCAGTACAGTAAAGTGGTAGACTATAGATACTATGCACAGAAAGTTTTAGGTGTTCAATATGGAAATAATTGAGTGGAAGAGAAATAAATTAAAACAATACTATTCACAGTTGTACTTTTTAAAAAATCAAGTTTTGGGGCCGGAGCGATAGCACAGCTGGGAGGGCGTTTGCCTTGCATGTGGCCGACCAGGGTTTGATCCCCGGTATCCCATATGGTCCCCTGAGCACTGCCAGGAGTAATTCCTGAGCAAAGAGCCAGGAGTAACCCCTAAGCATCGCCGGGTGTGACCCAAAAAAAAGCAAAAAAAATAAAAAAATAAAAAATCAAGTTTGTTCAGAGCATTATAAAAATTCAGTTCAACTTATATAAAAATACCAACAACAGCTTTTAAAGGCATACATAAAAACTGTTGAAATGTATATGAAGTACTTTGTACAGATTTAATGCAGTCCCTTTAGGATACCCATGTTATTCTTCAAAGAAATTGACCAAACACTACTGAAATTTGTATGGAACAATAAACCCCCATGGATAGCTAAAGCAATCATTGGGAAAAAGAAGATGAGATGCATCACCTCCCCAACTTCAAACTGTACTACAAGGCAGTAGTAATTAAAACAGCCAGGTCATTTGATCACTTGACATCCCATTATTATCAATTTGCTCTAGCGGGTGCCAGTAATATTTCTATTAGACCCTATCACGTGCCAGTGTAGCCCAATGGCATCTGGTTGCTTCAGGAATACAAAGAGCCTCAAACCGTTCCTTCAGGGTCTTGATCAGGAAGTCTGACCATCTTGTAGGTGAGCGGCCACGAGATCTTTGGACATCCTATGGGATCCAGTCAGTAATGACTCTAGTACAGCGGTCATCTCCAAATTGCATTACATGTCCAGCCCATTTGATTTTCGATGCCTTGGCAAACGTGTCAGCGCCCCCGACTCTAAAACAGTGACAGAGGTCAGAGCTCCCTATTCCTTCTTTCACTTGAGTGAGGCGTGATATTCAAAGCATAGCTCTTTGGATTCTTCTTTGGGAGACCCGAATAGCATTCTGATCCTGCTTTCATAGGGCCCAGGTCTCTGAGGCATATATTAATGAAGGGAGAACTGTGGAGTTGAAGAGATGTGCCAGGAGCCGGAATTCTTTGTCTTTTTAGCTATTTCTTCAATGCTTTTGAAGGCATTCCATGCCATTCTCTTCCTACTGCACAGCTCAGGTTTTAGGTCATTCATCATGTTGACTTCTCGACCTAGATATACATAACTATTGCATTCAGAGATGTTTGTTCCGTTGAGAGTGAATGAGGCCTCTGGAACTAGTTCATATTTCATGAACATAGTTTTGCTGAGATTGAGCTGTAGACCTATCTTTCCACATTCTTGGTCGAAGTCAGCCAGCATTTGTGCAGCTTGGCTAATGTTTGGTGTTATTAGAATGATGTCATCAGTGAAACGGAGGTGGTTTAGTTGCCAACCTTCTAACTTCACTCCCATTCCTTCCCATTCTAATTGTTGCATGGTGTTCTTGAGGGTGGCGCTGAAGAGTTTTGGTGAAATGGTATCACCCTGCCAAATCCCTCTTTTGACATTGATGATCACTTCTTTGTAGAATGGTGAGATCCTGGTGGTGAATTCGCAATAGAGCTAACAAAGGATCTTGATGTATTCAGTTTAAATGCCCTGCTTAGCTAGGGCTTCGATGAACGCTTCAGTCTCCACAGAATCAAAGGCTTTCTTTAAATAAATGAATGTGAGACAGAGCAGCATCCTGAACTCACTACAAACTTCAATGATCTTGGTTACCATGTGGATATGGTCGATTGTGCTGAATCATTTTCGGAAGCCAGCTTGCTCGCATGGTTGCCTTTCATCTAATGTTCTGTCAATCCTGTTCAGGATGACTCGAGTAAACTGCTTGTAGAGACAGACAACAGGCAGATGGGGTGATAGTGCCAATGTCATGAATGTCTCCCTTCTTGAACAGTAGAACTGTCCTGCTGGTTTACCAATGGCAGGGCACCTTGCATTCGACAGGTAGCATATGAAGACCCCAGCAAGTGTACTGATGAGTACTGAAGGAAGATTCATCAGGTGTTCAGGTCGGACTTTGTCTAGGCCTGGTGCTGTTCCCTTCTTTACTGACGAAATTGCATGTCAGATTTCAGAAGGGAGAACGTTGGGAACGACAAATTCATCCTGCAGAATTTGGTATGCGGGCAGGTGGACGTAGCTCTCAAAGAGATCTGAGTAGAAGTCCTGGATAAACTTCTCATTGCCTTTCTGGAAGATGTGATAAATCCATCAGGATGTTGGAGGGCAGTCATCTTGGTCTTATAGTTGGCAAAAGGATATGACCTTTACTTGGTCTTATAGTTGGCAGAGGATAAGACCTTTAAGACCAATACCAGGTTGTATTTATTCCAATACAGCCTGGTATTGGAATCCAAACAGACCTGTGGACCTATGGAATAGAATTGAGTATCCTGACACCCAACCTCAAACACATGATGATTTAATCTTTGATAAAGGTTCAAAGAGTCCGAATAGAGCAAGGAAAGTCATTTCAACAACTGGTGTTGGGTAAACTTGGCAGTGAAATGTATAAAAATGAATTTGGACCTTTGTCTAACACCATGCAAAAAATCACATTAAAATGGATTAAAGATCTCAATCACTATCACTATCTTCCTGTTGATCATCTATTTGCTAGAGTGGGCACCAGTAATATCTCCATATGTCCTGTCTTATGCTAGTAGAAACTAAAGGCATCCACTTGATCCAGGAACATAAAGAGCCTCAAACTATTATATTAGGTCATGGGAATGACCTAATAAAAATGTTACTGGTATTTGGCATATCAAATACCGACACAAGCAGCTTGCCAGGCTTGCCTTGTGGGCGGCATACTCTTGTAGTCACCTCTAAATAAAGCAATTATTGATGGACCATGTGGCCGCTAGTAGTCTGATCTGCTAGGTGGAGTTGTGACGAGAAAGAAATCTAGATGTGGAAAACGGTGGGCTCCACGGAGTCGGGTGGGGGGGGTGGGGTCGTCTGACTTGTTGTGAGGCTCTGCTGGGGGTGGCAGGCCAGGGCTAGAACCTGCCATGCCTCCTGGGTGCCTCATGAGTGGCTGAGCACAGGGATAGCAGACATGGGGCAGAGCTGCTACTTGCTCTCCCTGTGCCCAGCTGCTCATGAGGCACCCGGGAGGCATGGCGGGTTCTAGCCCTGGCCTACCACCCCAGCAGAGCCTCACAGTAAGTCAGACAACCCCGCCGACTCTATGGAGGCCGCCGTTATCCACATCCGGACTTCTTTCTAGTCACAGCTCCACCCAGCAGACCAGACTATCACAGCCCGGATCATCGAAAGATCTCAATATCAGACATAAATCCATAAAGTACATTGAAGAAAATATAGGAAAAACCCTCCAGGACATTGAACCTAAAGGCATCTTCAAAGATGAAACACCACTAACAAAGCAACTAGAAGAAAAGATAAACTTTTGGGACTACATGAAACTAAAAAGCTTCTGTACCTCGAAATAAACAGTGACCAAGATACAAATACAGTCCACAGAATGGGAAAGAATATTCACCCAATAACCCTCTGAAAAGGGGTTAATCACTATCACTATCACTATCACTATACTCCCTTTGATCATCTATTTGCTAGAGTGGGCACCAATAATATTTCCATATGTCCTGTCTCATGCTAGTAGAGCCCAAGTGCATCTATTTGCACCAGGAACATAAAGAGCCTCAAACCATTATATAAGGTCATGGGAATGAACTAATATAATTGTTACTGGTATTTAGTATATCAAATAAAACAGGGATGCTTGCCAGACTTGCCATGCAGGTGGCATACCTTTGTAGTCACCTCTAAATATAGTATTTATAGATGAACCACCGTGGGCCACTTGCGGCCCCTGAGACGAGGCTGTGATAGGCTGTCGCTGGGTGGAGTTCTGATGAGAGGGAAGTCGGATGTGGAAAATGGCTGCCCAATGGAGTGGGGGGTCATCTGGCTTGTTGTGTGACTCTGCTGGGGTGGCGGGCCAGGCCTAGAACCCGCCATCCCTCCAGGGCTCGCCATGAGCAGCTGGGCACAGGGAGAGCAAGTAGCAGCTCTGCCCCATGTCTGTAAGTCTCTGGTTCAGCATACCTGGGCCAGATTGAAAAAAAACTGCTGCAGAGTGGAAATCGATGAGTTGGGCTGTGATAGGCTGGCACTGGGTAGAGTTCTGAGGAGAGGGAAGTCCGGATGTGGAAAATGGCTGCCCAATGGAGTGGGGGGTCATCTGGCTTGTTGTGCACCTCTGCTGGGGTGGCGGGCCAGGGCTAGAAAAAGGGGTTAATATCCTGGATATATCAGGCACTGGTAGAACTTTATAAGAAAAAGCAGTCTATCCCATAAAAAAAAATGGGGAGAAGAAATGAACAGAAACTTCAACAAGGAAGAAATTTGAATGGCCAAAAGACATATGAAAAAATGTTCATCATCATTAATCATAAGAGAAATGCAAATAAAAACAACGATGAGATATCATTTTACATCACAGAGATTGGCACATATCAAAAGAGCAAGAACAACAAGTGCTGGCGTGGATGCGGGAAAAGGGGACTCTCCTCCATTGTTGGTAGGAATGTCGACTTTCTGGAATGTTTTCCAGAAAGGCTGGAATGTACAACCTTTCTGGATCACAATATGGACATTCCTCCAAAGACTAGAAATTGAGCTCCCGTTTGACCCAGACATACCACTCCTGGGGATATATCCAGGGAAGCCAAAAACACACAGAGGAAATACCATCTGCACTTTTATTTTCATAGCATCACTATTCACAATAGCCAGAATCTGGAAACAACCAGTGTGCCTGAGAACTGATGACTGGATAAAGAAACTTTAAGATATCTATTCAATTGAATACTATGCAGCTGTTAGGAAAAATGAAGTTATGAAATTTGCCTATAAATGGATGGACATGGATAGGATCATGCTGAGTGAAATTAGTCAGAAGGAAAAAGACGGATATAGAATGACTGCATTTATTTGCATGACATAAATATATATGTACATATCATGATACCGATATCCAAGGTCAGGCGAAACATGGATCAGGAGGTCTTGTCAAAGGTGGAAATTATCACCAATGTGTGAGTCAGAGGCTAGGTAAGACAGAATGAAACAGTATGCTAATAATTGTCAAAAGTGCTAATACCAACCTAGAACTGAGCATTAAATATAGGCAAAAGATACACATGAGAACCTCTTAATGTATGTATTGTAATCCACAATGTGGAAGGGAAGAAAAAGAGAAAGAGAGAGAAAGAGATAAAGAACCTGCCATAAAGGCAGACTAGGGGAGGGGGGGGGAACTGGGGACATTGGTGGTGGGAAACGGGCACTGGTGGAGGGATGGGTGCTGGAACACTGTGTGACCAAAAACCCAAATATGAACATCTTTGTAATTGCATATCTCACGGCGGTATAATAAAATATTTAAAAGAATGTAAATGAAAAAAAATGGTCAAGGGAAAAACAAAATCTGAACCTTTAAGGTTTTATCTTGTATATTAATTTATATAATAGTATTTTAAGATAGACTGCAATAAGCAATAAGGTTTTTTCTCTTGTATATTAAGTCATATGATAGTATTTATAGATAGATTGTAATAAGCAATAAATTCTTATTTAAAGTAACTGCATTAAAAACCCAGTTATATCTAGTAAGTCAATGATGGAAATAAAAGAGAAATTAAAAAGATTTAAGAAAAAGAAATGTATATGAAGTAATAACTTACCTCCCCCTCCCCACACACTCACACAAGCACCCAAAACAATCCTAGGTGATAAAACATGGTATGTTATTTTTTTCTCCAGCTTCAGATTACACTATTAAGAACTGTAGTATCAATTCAGTGTGATACTGGAATGAAGACAGACACTTAGAATAGAGGAACACGACTAAGAGTCAAGAATCACATCCTACAAGTGATTCTTTGATAAAACAATGAATAAAAGTTCATTTTTTGGTGAATGAACAAAATGAACAAAAATGAACAAAAGATGAACAAAAGGTGCAAAACACATAAAGTATAGCAAGGAAAACTTCTTCAAAAATAGTATTGAAAAAACTGCATGAAATTATGACAAGAAAAATAATTCAGACCCCTTTCCCTCCCCATGCACAAACGTTAAATTAAAAAGTATTAAACACCTCAATGTTGGACCTGAATTCATAGATTAGAATGGGAAAAATATGGGTCAAACACTAGGATGTGGAGTCTAGAGCTATCTTCAAAGACTGAATCCCACTGACAAAACAATCAAAGATGAACAAATCTATGGCAATCTAAAAAGTTTCTGTCATACAATTAACATGGTGACCAGATAAAAAGATACCCCAAGGACTGGGTAATCCATCATGTGATCTATCTTTAAGACTGTCTCATGTGCACTAGAAAATAATGTGTACTCAACTTTTTGGGGGATGTAGAGACCTATTAAATCCATGATTTCTATATGTTCCTTCAAAGCAAGGGTTTCTTTGTAGCGCTTTATTCTAGTTGATCTACCCAGAGGTGTTAAAGCAGTTAGTTCCACTAGGAATGTATTGATTTTAATATTTTATTTTGGGAATATTAGCAATTATTTTAAATATATTATGGTTCCTAATTAGGTACAAAATGTTTAGGAGTGTGAGTTCTTCATGGTGCATATACCCCTTGATCATTAAGAAATGACGAAACCTGCCCTTTACAACTTGTTTTAACTTGGTATCTACGTTATCTGATCCCTTTTAAAGGGTATTATTTGCTTGAAGTGTTATTTTTCATTATCTGAATTTCAGTCTCTGTTTTCCCTGATTGTTCAAATGTTTCTTTGTTTTTCAAAATTAAAATACTTTATTTTTTTAATTTTTTATTATACCACCGTGAGATATACAATTACAAAGATGTTCATGTTTGGGTTTCAGTCATATATTTTCAGTTACATTATTATATAGCTATAGTACATTATATATATTACAGTTATATTTTCATCAAAAGCTCAGAATCTCATATGCATATCTTTGCTATTTACTAACCACTTTACAAAACCAAACCACGGACTGGAGTGATAGTGCAACAAATTAGGTGCTTGCCTTGCAGTTGAGTTCATTTCAATTCCTGGAACCACATATGGACTCCAACCCTGTCAGGAGTGATCATTAAGCACAGAGCCAGGAGTATGCCCTGAGAACAATGTACTCTATTAATCACCAAAGCACAAACTCTCATGTGGATTTGTACCAACCCATGGAAATGACAGTTTTTTCAAGAAATTATCCATTCTGATGAGTTTCCAGTAGATATTTTTTTTTAAGTTCAGATATAACATTTAGTGTTTTAACTAATAAATCCTGGAATTGAGAATGAAATATGGCATTTTATCAATTTGTGAGTACATATACTTATATCCAGTATTAATATCTGTGTGGAGTAAGCTGAGTTAACCATGAAAAATGCTAAGAATTATTCTTTTTATTTTTTTTTATTTTGTCTTTCAGAGATTTGGTTTTTAATGATCATTATCTTTTTTTTTCCTTTTTGGGTCACACCTGGCATTGCTCAGAGGTTACTCCTGGCACTTTGCTCAGGAATTACTCTTGGCTGTGCTCGGGGATCATATGGGATGCTGGGGATCAAACCCAGGTTGGCCGCATGCAAGGCAAACGCCCTACCCACTGTGCTATCGCTCTGGCCCCCATTATCTTTTATTCAGAAACACTCCCACCTCTTTTTTTAGAGGGGGTATTGCATTTTCCCTCTTTTCTTTTTTACTTTTTTGGGTCACACCTGGTGATGCTCAGGGGTTACTCCTGGCTCTGCACTCAGGAATTACTCCTGGCGGTACTCAGGGAACCATGTGGGATGCCAGGGATCGAACCGGGTCTGCTGCATGCAACATAGACACCCTAGCTGCTGGATTATTGTGCTGCCCCCCCCTCCTTCTGTTTCTGTTTGTGAGTGATTTCTGTTTTCAAAGCACAGTGGTTGAAAGGTTCGTTAATGTGATTTCTGTCTTCTTGATTTTATAGAGCTATATTTTGGGACCCAGGGTGTGTTTTATCTTGGAAACAAGACTGGACATTCTAGGTTTTTGCTTGTACCTTCCTTTTCCTTTTGTTTTATTTCGTTTTTTGGGTCATAACCAGTGATGTGAGAGACTCTCAGACATGGGGCAGAGCTGCTACTTGCTCTCCCTGTGCCCAGCCGCTCATGAGGCACCTGGGAGGCATGGCTGGTTCTAGCCCTGGCCTGCCACCCCAGCAGAGCCTCACAACAAGCCAGACGACCCCCTACTCCATGGGGCCTGCCGTTTTCCACATCCGGACTACCCTCTCGTCACAACTCCACCCAGCAGACCAGACTATCACAGCCCGGCTCGCTCGGCTGCTAGCGGCCGCGCAGTTCATCAATAAATGCTTTATTTAGAGGGGACTACAACAGTATGCCACCCGCACGGCAAGCCTGGCAAGCTGCTTGTATAGTATTTGATATGCCAAATACCAGTAACATTTATATTAGGTCATTCCCATGACCTAATATAATGGTTTGAGGCTCTTTATGTTTCTGGAGCAAGCAGATGCCTTTGGGTTCTACTGGCATGAGACAGGACATATAGAGATATTACTGTGCCCGCTCTAGCAAATAGATGATTAGCGGGAAGATAGTGATAGTGATAGTGATAGTGGTATTTGCTAAAAGGACCTATTGGGGCAGGTTGAGCTGGGTGATTTCCTATTTTCAGGGATTATTCCTTGCTCTATTTTCAGGAATCAGGTCTGGCAAGGTCTAGTTACCATATGTGGTGCTGTGGATCAAACCCTGGTCATCCATGTGCAAGACAAATGTCCTACCCACAGTACTATATTTCTGGCCTCAAGAGACTCAGAACTGAGTGTACAAAAATAAATGATCTAAGCAAAATCACTCAAAGTACTTCAGCTCATTTCCTTTGATAATATTGTGTTATATGTAAGCAAAATTAAATAGTTTGAACATTTACATATGTTCAATGATGTTTTGAATATATTTTAATCACAATAAGTGTTTTTAGGCAACCATTTAAGTGATGGCTACAGATCAACATAGAGCTCTTAAAGAGCCATATTTTAGAGATTTTAGCATCTAACCATGTAGTGTTAATTATATTGACCATCTCAAACTTTGTTATACCTTTGCTATTTTAAAATATAAAATGTCTTTCTGGTTTTGTTCTATGAAATGTCCTTATAATTTTCTATTAAAGTCTCAGATAGCTTTTCAAACTGTACAAAAAAATTAGAAAATTTTCCTCTTAACTCAGCTAGAAAGGAATAACCATTGGTAATTTCAGAAATAAATTTGGCCACTCAATACTTTCACAGAGGTTGAAAAAAAAGCCAAAAGAAAGTTAATGAGAAAGAATGATATTTAAACATTTAAATTTACATTAAAACTAATTATCACATCTTCATATAAACTGTAAGACATTTCTGTAGGTTATATCTTAGAAAAATTTTTTGTGTAACATAAAAATGTACCTTTATATGCATGAACATTTAATTTATTTATTTAAATTTTGTTTTACCACCATGAGATATACAATTACAAAGCTATTCTTGATTGGACTTCAGTCATACAATGTTACAACACCCATCCCTCCACCAGTGCACATTTCCCATCACCAATATCCCCAGATTCCCTCCGCCCTCCTCCAACCAGTCTCTATGGCAGACATTTTTCCTCTATTTCTCTCTCTCTTTCTCTCTTTCTCTCTCTTTCTCTGTCTCTTCTCTTATTGTGGTTTGCAATGCATACATTTAGTGTTACCATGAATATATGAAGATTTTAAAGTTTAGACAAGTATTCAATAAATTATAGTACATATTTTGAGTATATAACGAATAGTATTATATTAGAAGCTAATCAACTGCCTAATATCATATTCAGTAGAACCTTTCTTCCTTATATATGTATATATGTATATATATATATATATATATATATATATATATATATCACAATGAATTTATTCCCAGACCAGCAATTTAGTGATGTGTCTGAGATATTTTTGCGAATATTTCTTTTTTTCTTCCCAAATACTCACAATGCAGTCACTAGTGTTGCCTCACTAGTATGATTTTACCCATATTAAAAAAACTTTAGTATGTAATGAGGAACTTTGTTACAAATCAAGTTCATTGTGTTTTTAACATTAAAAGTAATCATGGTTAGTTATTTTTAACCTTAAAGTAAATTGTGTTTTTTCAAAAATATTTGTGCTAATATTTGAGCAGTATATAGAAATCATATATAACAATTCTTCTGCAATTAATTGGAAAAATTTTAATGACTATACATCCATTCTACAAGTTCTAGACTACATTTAAAATACTTCTCTGTTTTTACATTTGAGCTTTACTTTTTGCATTCATTCACTTCACTGTAGCTTCCATATTCTCCATGTGATTTGCAAAATTCTATAAGCAAGTTCCCATCTTTGCAATTGAAATTCCTTCAAGTGCAAGATATTCTTCACCCTGAGAGAGTTGTTGTTCTTCCTTTGCATTAAATAGGCATTTACTCATTTACTCTCTGTCGACAGTAAAACCAAGAGCACCCAATCTAAAACCACAAATTTCTGACAGTCTCCTACTTTATTGTTTCATTTATTTCTCTGTATCTCTTACAATTGATTATAATCTATGTATTTTGTTAATGATATTTTCATTTCACTAAAAGTTTTCTAAGTCTCAGAGAAATACAGGTGTTTGTCATTTTTATCAGTAGATTTTGCTAATATCTAGAGTAGAAAAACATTTCTAAATTAAATTAATAAATTAATGTATAATATATATTAAATTTTCTGCCTTCTCTAAACTTTAATCAAAATATTCTAAATCATTATTATTTCTGCCCATACCCTGCATTTTATAGAATTTATTTTCCATGCAAAATATTAGAAACATTTATCATTGCTTTTGATTAGGTGACTTTCTGAATTAGACTATAATATATAAAATTGTTCTATGTTAACAGAAAGTTATGCTATTCCTTGAACTCTATAAACTTTTTTATATGGATAATAAAAGCAAAAATAATGCATGAAAATAAATTAATTGTGAATGAAGAAAGCAGAAATGTCTTCTATAGTAGTCGATTTTTTCTTTTCTTTCTCTGCAAACAACAATTGACACACAGTTGAGCAGTAGTAAACATAAATGCTTTCACAAATGAATGATTTTGAGTATTTAGCTTAATGAGCATGCCATTTTCTACCTAATAAACAGAATGTAAATATGATTTTACCCCCACCAAGACATATACTGTAAGGGAGTGAATCCTTCATACTCTATCTAACTGGCAGTAGAAATTATCTTTACATTGCACTGAATGAAAAGATAAAAGGAGATGGTGCTTATATGCACTGTATAATCCACTCCCCCATATACCTCAACTACCATATTTTTAATAATTTTTTTCTCTTTTGCATTTCATAACTTAAATACAGTTTGAAGAGCTTTCTCAGTTCTTTCAATTTTTTTTTCTCCAAAACAAACAGCATTCCATATCTAGCCAAATATCTGAAGAATAAAACAAAATCTAAGCGGAAAATATAAAAGCATATCTATGTTTTGAGCACTATTTACAATAGCAATAGCATGAAATTAACTAAACACGTATGTATTGGTTCCTAGACAGGAGTACTAGATAAACAATATGCAGTACTTGTACACTGTAGAATTCTAATCAGATATTTAAAAAACAAGACTGAGGTGATTATGCTCAACAAAATATATAAGAAAAAAGGAAGACAAATACTTGACTGTTTCACTGATTCCTGAAATATAAAGAAGCAAATCCAACTGACAAATGAAATACATTAAAAATAAATTCTTGGCAGATAGGTGGTCCCCATCCTGGATACAGGCCAGAACTAGGGGCCACCGAATTTACAGGTCAGAGGACCAGTGGGAGTGGCTTCCTGAGGCGTTAGCCTCCCCATGATATCCCATTAGACCATATATTAGCCTCTCATACAGAACTCTCACTAGGGCAGCCTGAGCTTCCAAGCATATTAGGCCAACAGTTCATTAGCCCCTATTCCAATTACAGTATACCCAAAACACAACGGTAATGGTGAGCACAAGAATCCGAGCTGCAAAGATCACAATGGTAAAAAATAGAAAGAAAACAACTAGCCCAGATGATTCAATCAGTAGTTATGAATTATATAACCTATGATAAGGAATTTAATATGAAACTGTTAAGGATGCATGAGGAGCTCAAAGAGAAACTGGAATGCACCACTAAAAAAATACAATAGGATATGAGACAGAATATAGTAAAATACAGACTGAAATACAAACAGAAATGACAGACCCAAGAAAACTGTAGGTGAAATGAAAAACTCACTGGAAGGCCTAGCAGTAGAGGAACAGCTGCTGAGGACAGAATCAGTAAGCTTCATGATGAAGTGCAGAGGATATCCAGACAACAGCAGAAAATAGAACAGATCCTCAAAATAAAAAAACAGGTGACAGAGAACATTTGGATGAATTCAAGCAGAACAAAATAAGAATCATTGGGGGGTACTAGGGGGCAGGAAGAAAACCTAGATAAAGAAGCAACCCTCAAAGCCATCGGATAAGTTCCCTGAGCTGGAGTACATGGACACAGATCCAAGAGACCTGAAGGGTAGCACCTAAAAGAAATCCAAATAAAAATACTCCAAGACACATCCTAATAAGGACAAAAAATCATAGAGATAAATAATAAAGGAGCATCCTTAAGAGTTACATCTGACTTAAGAGTTACATCCTTAAGAGTTACATCTGACCTATCTGACATAACCTTCCAAGCCTGAAGACGGACATGGTATATAGTGAAAAAACTCAATATAATCAATGCCTTACTAAGTATATTTTGCCCAGCTAGATCTCTCATTCATACTTGAAGGAAAAATACACAGTTTTACAGACAAGCAACAACTTGGGAACTTCATAGACTAAAAACCACGATTATGAGAAAAACTAAATGAGCTAATTTAAGATAAGACAAGCCTCTTAAACACACAAAATTCCTGCATAAAAAATTAGACAAACCCCATAACAAATTATCTTAATGTCAATGGCCTTGAACCTCCCCACCAACACCCAATTAGGAGGCACAAAGGGGCAGTACGGACCAGAAAAAATTGAATCCAACATTCTGTTGCCTTCAAGAAACACATCTGAAAAGTCAGAGCAAACACTGACTCAAAGTCAAAGGCTAGAAAACAATTCTACAAGTGAACAACCACCTCAAAAGCTGGGATGACCATACAAGTCTGGATGGACATACAAGGCCATACAGACTTAAAACTGAAGAAGGTTAAGAGACAACGAAGTTTATTTCTTAATAATCAAGGGATATATATATGAACTCATATATATGAACTCATATATATATATATATATATATATGAACGCATATATATATGAACTCATATGTATAGGAACTCATATATATAGGAACTCATACACCTAAATGTATATGAACCTAAAGAGTGACGAGCAATATACTTTTAAGAAATCCTCATAGATTTAAAGATATTGATAGCAACCTAATAAGTGATATTTCAACACTGCTTTGTCACCTTGTAATAGATCAACCACACTAAAGCTCAGCAAGAACATACTTTATTTGAGGGAATAAATGGATGAAAGAGGGTTAATAAATATATGTAGGAGATTTAATCCCAAAAAAAAGCTGAAATCAAATCCTTCTCCAGTGTACATGGATATTCTATATGACAGACCACATGTAAAATCACAAAACATCACTTGTATCACTTGTCTTTCCGTTGATCATTGATTTGCTGGAGCAGGCACCAGTAACATCTCCATATGTCCTGTCATATGCTAGTATAGCCCAAGGGCATCTGCTCACTCCAGGATCATAAAGAGCCTCAAACCATTCCATCAGGTCATGGGAACGAGCTCTATAATTGTTACTGGTATTTGGCATATCAAATACGACACGGGTAGCTTGCCAGGCTCTGCTATGCGGGTGGGATACTCTTGTAGTCACCTCTGATCTCATGCATTTATTAATGAGCCAATCTCATGGTGATTCAATTAAAAATGCATAGATAATAGAAACAAAGAATATAATTATGTTAGCATCAAATTATAAAATAAAATATATAAATAATCAAATAAGACTAATTCCAAATTCTTCTAACTTCACTGACAGACCCAATATTTAGAGATATTTTCCATTTGTTATTTTGTTATTTAGATCATTTATTTAAAATTACAATATTGGAATATAGGAGTCATTATCTTCTCTTCATATCAATTACAATGGAAAATCAACTTAACCAATGAATTTTAATAAACATTTAAAGCAGGAAGTCAAATCTTTTCTTTTATAATAAATAGAATAGCATGCTACACATACCGATTCCAGCGAGAGGAATAAAATTCACCAAAAAAAAGAGCATTCTAAATAGGGTGGGGCGGGAGTTGGGGAGATCCATCTGGGTCCTCCACCTTCTCGTGCCCTGCACTTGCCCTTCTCTGTGTAGTCTCTGCAGAAGCAGTCATCTCTAATCATAATTCACTGACACTTTTTCCAACTATCTGTCTAGCCCAACACTTTTCTTGTCCTTGCCAAAGTCTTCAGTTCAGATGAAAAATATTTTTAATTTTATTATATCACATGAGATATACAATTACAAAGCTGTTCATGATTGCGATTCAGTCACACCGTGCTCCAGCACCCATCCCTCCACCATTGCACATTTCCCATCACCAATGTCCCCACATTCCCTCCCCTCTCCTCCAGCCTACCTTTGGCCAACACTTTTGTTCTTTCTCTCTCTCCCTTCTCTTACACATTGTGGCCTACAATACATACACTTAGGGGTTATCATGTATATCCTTTACCTATATTAAATGCTCAGTTCTAGTCTGGTGTTACTATTTAGATTAAAATGTTTAAGATGAAAATAAGTTTGTTTTTTAATAAAAGGGATAAAGGAATAAGAAAATAATTATTTTGTGGTGTAATGTCCCAGAAGCTGGGACATTAAGAAACTGAGGTGGGGTTACTGAAATGAAAGTCTTTAAAGGACTCTCCCCAAAAGCTCAAGCTCTACCCTGAATCCCCTAAATGAGACAGAGATTTAAACTGCTCATAATGAGCCAGAGGGATAGTACAACAATATAAAAATTTTATTAATTTAAAAAAATCAGGGGGAGGGCACACCTCTTGGCTTACTCCTGGTTCTGTGTTCAGTGATCATTCCTGGCAGGGCTCAGAGGGACATATGAGTTGCCGGGAATGAACCTGGGTTTGCTGCATAAATCCATATGGTTCCCTAAGATTTAAACTGCTCATAAAGATTACATCTAAAACTCAGATTTAAAGTTAAAATGTGCATCAATGAACAACCTAGGAGCTATGTTATAAACATATATTATCTTAAAAAATTGAAAGTCATACGAAAGTCAACATGTGTTAAATGGCAGTAAAAATAAGGATCAAGAAGTTGTAGTATATATCCACAATAGAATACTATGGAGCTTGAAGAAAGAAAAAAAATCATGCAACTTGCCACAACATGGGTGGAATTAGAGGATATTGTACACTTACCTGGCAGGGGAGATACCATGATCATGAAAATGGTTTTCGGGCGAGGCTTATCCATTGCACTCCAGATGTGCTTATTTCCCCAAATGCAGGAAACTTCGTCTACATAATTGTGGTGGTGGGAGACTGCATTCACACTAAATAAAAAATTAAAAATTAAAAATAATCAAGAGGATAGAAATTTTATCAACTATTTTTAGACCATGAAGCAATGAAGTATATAGGAATCAAACCCAGAAAAAGAGAACTAAATCAAACACTTGGTTATTATATAGCTCGCTACCGAACAAACCAGTGGCTTAGAGGGGAATCAAAGAAGAATTGTGTGATTTCTGGAAACACACAAGAATGAAGACACAAGTCACCTGAACTTGCAGGACATAGCAAAAGGAGTGTCAATAGGAAAATTTTTTTCTTTTGCTTTTAGGGTCACACCCGGCAATGCTCAGGGGTTACTCCTGGCTCTGCACTCAGGAATTACTCCTGGCAGTGCTTGGGGGACCATATGGGATGCTGGGGATCGAACCCAGGCCGGCACAGGCCGGCCGTGTGCAAGGCAAATGCTCTACCCGCTGGGCTATTGCTCCGGCCCTTAAAAGGAAAAATTTATTGTTGCAAATATTCATCAAGAAGGAAGAGAAATCCCACGAAATAATTTAATCTCACAGTTTAAGATCTTGGAAAATGACCAACCAAAAGAGCACTAATAAAATAGGAGGAGGAAATGTTGAAACACAGTGCAGAAATTAATGATCCAGAAGTTCCAAATCAGTCTGAAAGATCAATGAAACCAAGAGCTGTTTTTTTGAGAAAATAAGCAAGATTGATAAACCACTGGCAAGATTCAAAAGAAAGAGAGAGAAATAAGTTTATAACTTATTAACGTAATAAGCGTTAATAAGTTAATTGACATAATTAATGTAATAAACAGAATCAGAAATGAAAAGGAGGGCATCACAAAAACCACAGAAATTCAAAGGATAATCAGAGATTACTTTGAGAAACTTTATGCCTTGGAACAAGAGGACTTCTAAAGAACAGATAAAATCCTGGATTTATGTAACCATCTAGGGCAGAATCAAGATCTGGAAAACCTGGACAGACCAATCACTATTGAGAAAATTGACATAGTAACTGAAAGTCTCTCCCAAAACAAAAGCACTGGCCCAGATGGATTCACTAGTGAATTCTTCCAAACTTTTTGAAGAGGACCTATTCTCAATCTTTTCCAAGCTTCTCCAGGAAATTGAAGAAACAGAAACAGTTCCAAGCAGTTTCTGTGAGGCAAATATAATTATGCCAAAAGCAGATAGACACCACAGGAAAGAGAACTATACGCCTTTATTCTGATAAACACAGATACAAAGACCTCAACAAAATACTAGCAAATAAGAATCCAACAACTCATCAAAAATATCATACACTATGACTATGTAGTATTCATCCCAGTGATGCAAATATGGCTTAACATTGGCAAGTCAATCAACATAATACACCATATCAATAAAAGAAAAGATAAAAACCATATGATTCTATCAACAGTTATAATAAAGAGAAAGTATTTGACAAGATCTAGCACCCATTTATGATTTAAAAA
Source organism: Cryptotis parvus (assembly GCA_021461705.1). Taxonomy (NCBI): domain Eukaryota; kingdom Metazoa; phylum Chordata; class Mammalia; order Eulipotyphla; family Soricidae; genus Cryptotis; species Cryptotis parvus. Next base: position 30,234 of record JAJIBD010028396.1, read on the forward strand.
AATATCGTTACAAAATGGGACTTGAAGGACTTTCCTCAGTATAGTCGAGGAAATCTACCAGATTCCCACAACAAACATTTTTCTCTGTTCAGTGACCGGCCCTACTGAACCTTAGCCTCCAGCTACACTTAACTTATGTGGAGAGCCTTTTGGGAATCTCCGGAGCAGACACAATGGGAGTTTGGGCAGAATTGGACTGATTTCATAATTTCATACGGCATAAATATTTTTATCATGCATCTCAATTGCCCCAGATCAATATTCTGTTCCCCAAGGGTTCCTGCGTGGGATATACATGTAGATATCCAAAGAGTACTTGGCCATATTGGGTCAACCATAATGTAATCTATTGTCCGAGTTCAGAAACATGCCAGTGTGCCTCCGAGCAAACTAACTTGTCTCTGACTCTAAAGATAATGCCAAAGTGAACTATTCTGATGGATTTTGGCCCTTAGTGGGATCCAGAGTCTAGGATCTGCTAGCTATATATTTATAGTAAAAAATATTAATGCCATTTCCTACAAATTACTTTCTGAACTGCTTTCTGGTTCAGAGATGTAGCCCCTCCTCTCCCTGCTAGGGAGATTTTGCCTCTGGCTTTTGTGAAGCTTGAGCCAAAGGTTCAACTACATTTCAAAAGAGTCATTTACCTGGCTAAATCTCTAGATAGCCCAACCCACGATGGGCTGGGCTGGAAGATTTTGGTGGGTTTCAGTTTATAAAAGAAGCTAGGATAAGAAGAAGGGGCCTTTTGCCATTTTGGCTTACCATTAAAGGTGAAACATCAGTGCTCAAGCAAGTGGAATCAAAGATAAACAAATGGGACTACTTTAAGTTTAGTTGCTGGTGCCACTCAAAAGAAACTGTGACCAAAATACAGACAGCTCATCAAATAGTAAAAATCATTTAATCAATACCCATCAAATATGTGTTCATATCCAAGATAAATAAGGCACTTGTAGAACTCACAGGGAAAAACTTCCAACCCCATCACAAATGGGAAGAAGAAATGAACAGAAATGTCCTCATAAAAGATCAAGAAAAGTCGTTACTATGTATCTCAAGGTGATTCAACATTTTTTTAAAAAGCAACTGGAGAAACATTACAAATGGAGTTATAAGTAAATAGGAGTTTTTACATTAAATTTTATATTTAATTAAGAACATATTTACTATAGATTTACAGTAAAACATTGAATTAAAAATAAAATTCCTCATTTCTGAGAATTAAATTTATTAAACAGAAGGGAAGTAAAACAAAGATGGGGAGAATACATTTGATATGGAGAATGACACCAGAGTCGGTCATGGGTGTGGTATGGTGTGGTATGTATTGAGGTGAGATTTTGTGCTTGTGAATTTATAACTTTAAATCCAAAGCTAATTTTTAAAAAGTCAAATTTAAGTATGCCTCTTGATATAAGTTTCTCTATGGATTTTAGGAGGAGATGGTAGAGGAAATGTTCAAAAGAAATGAGTTTTTCAAGCCTTTGAAAGTGAAGTCATATGTTAATAAAAAGAAAAATTTCAAAGGTTGACAGAAGTTCTGGCTTGAGTATAGAAGAGATTATATGAAGCTAGGAATCTTCAATCTTGTCTTTCCTGGTGAAAAAATATAAAAGCCTCTTATGAAACTGAAATACAGTTAATTATACATTGTAAAGAGAAGATGTCAAACACTGTTATGGTTTCCATAGTGAGGAGAAAGCATTTCCTTGTCCACTTTGTTAAAGCACACCCAAAAATGTGGATTTGGAGAACAATCAATGACCAGTGCTTAAATATCACTAGTTGTCACTATCAGATTGGACTGTCAGAGCTCTGGTGATAGTGGTGATTATACCAGGTAGATTATAGTACTGATACTGGCTGACAATTATGGAAATAGAGCAGCAACCCTTGCTTAAAGCTGCAGAACCGAAGCAAGGTGAATAATGGGGTAGCAATGCTGGGTTGATGCACCAAATGGGAGAAATTATCAAGGTGAACAATGGGGTAGCAGAAGCTGGGCTGAATCACCAGATGGAACAAACCATGAGGTCCAGCAATGATGAGAATAAAGAGCTTTAAAACAGAAGCATTCTGAGCTCTTGAAAAACCAACCAAACTCATTCACATAATCAACAGATGAAAAGATAAAAATTATTTTAAAAAATACAAGGCATATGTCTACCACAGCAATTATACCTAGAAACTAAAATTATAGTCACTTGTCACTTGTCATTTGCCTTCCTTCCCATAGTTCATCGATTTGCTCTAGTGGGTACCAGTAACATCTCCATTCATTGGGAATGAGGTCCATTATTGTTACTGTTTTTGGCATATTGAATACACCACAGGTAGCTTGCCAGGCTCTGCCGTGACTCTGGGGTTCATCCCAGGGGCCCAGTCTTTCTCTGTCAGACCATCAAACATTCAGGGCCCCGGGGCAGAGCCCTGGGTGTAGACAAGCCTGTACCTCTCTGCCATCTGCCAACACAGCTGGGCACTGCAGCTATACCTACAACACCTCGAGGGGCAAAATCGAATAAGAACAAGATTTTTTTTCTCTTTTTTTTTAATTTTTTATTTTTACAATTACAAAGATATACAATTAAAAAAGTTCATATTTCGGTTTTGGTCATACAGTGTTCCAGCACCCATCCCTCCACCAGTGCCCATCTCCCACCACCAACGTCCCCGGTTCCCTCCCCCTCCCCAGCCCTCCTCCATGGCAGGTTCTTTATTTCCCTTCCCTTTCTCTCTTCTTTTTCTTTTCCTTCCCCTCCAGACTATGGATCACAGAACATACATTAAAGGGTTGTCATGTGTATCCTTTTGCCTCCATTTAATGCTCAGTTCTAGGTTGGCATTAGTACCCTTGACAATTGTTAGCACACTGTTCCATTTTCTGTCTTACCTAGCCTCTGACTCCCACATGTTTGTGATAATTTCCACCTTTGACAAGACCTCCTGATATATGCTTCACTTGACCTTGGATATTGGTATCATAATATGTACATATATATTTATGTTATGCAAATAAATGCAGTCATTCTGTATCTGTCTCTCTCCTTCTGGCTAATTTCACTTTTGGTTACCATTGTTGCCTGGTTCTGAATCAGGGGGTGATGATAGCAGTTCCCTTTAGCATACCATCATTCCCAGATCACTCCAAAATTTCCCATTTATTGTTTTAGTAGTACAATCACCTATGCTCAGGGACCACTCCCAGAAGGACATTCAGAGGGGGTAGGCATACAGGGTGCCAAGGATCGAACTTGAGTTGACCGCCTGTAAAGTAAGTGCCTTTCCCGCTATATTGTCTTTCCGTACTCCCAGAGCTTCTCTTTAAACATTCAATTTATGGGGCCGGAGCAATAGCCCAGTGGGTTCAATCTCCGGCATCCCATATGGTCCCCTGAGCACCGCCAGGAGTATGTTTCTTTTGGGTCACACCCGGCAATGTTCAGGGGTTTCTCCTGGCTCTGCACTCAAGAACAAGATATTTTAACAACAGGATCTTCCGCTCAGTGTGTCTGTAATGTTTTTAAAACCTAAAAGAATTCAATGAGATGGAAAAAATTTAGAAGTCAACAGAAGACTAATTCACTTTCTAGAAGAGATATAGTAATCAAAGGGTATCATTCAATCAAAATAAAAACCTAACGAAATATAATATTACCTTTAAAGCATTTGTATAAAGTATTAATCTAGAATTCTATGCACAACTTAACTATCATTCAAATGTGAAGGTCAAAGACTGCAGACTCAGGCTTACAAAGGCTTGGAATACTTATGAATCATAGACTAAATAAATACTAAAACATTTTCCTCAGGACAAGAAAAAGATTGTTCAGGAAACGATTGGGATGCAGAAATAATGGGCAGCAAAACAATAGGAATCATACTGCAAAATCAAAATGAAATGCTATTGCAAAACATAGTGAATACTTCATTTAAAAGTTTAAGTTCATGAAAATGGAAACTATTTATGAAAGATAACCCTAAAAATAAATGTGAAAACATTTTAATTCATTGTTTTTCTTAGTCCATTGCACTGCAGGAGCAAGATATTCTTATCAAGAAACTTTTAATATGACATTCTAAAATATTTATGGCAGGTTATAAAAATAATTTGAAAATCTTTCCCCTTGATTTGAAATAAAACTAATTTGGTTTGCAAAAGGTACTGTATTGAGATGTGAGGACATATTAAATCTTTATTTGTTCTACTTAGTATCAACAACCGCATGACTCAGTGGGGACCTATGATGTTTAATTATGAGATGTTGCTCCAGATCCTCTTTCTAGCGTTATATAATATACAATAGGTTCTAAGTGATGCGTTACTTTCTAACCCTAAAAAACGCTGAATCAGAAAGGCAGCAATGGTTTTGAAAATACTAAATCTAAGACATTCATTTATAACTTCAGAATTATGCTAAGAATATCTACACACACTACAAGCATTTATATTATAATTTATTGTATTAATTATTTGAATCACCTTTAAAATTGGAAATGGGAGGACAAAATAAAACTGTGATATATTATTTGAAGACCACAAGTGGAAAATGAAAGACGAGAGAAAAATATTGAGTCATTAATAAGACAAAGAAATGCAAGGGATCAAAGTGGGAGAATACCTGAATCACCTCTGACCATAGGTTGTAGAAATGAGGAAGGAGAAGAAAATAAATAAAGGAGGTGTTGGAAAAGAAGACAGGGAATAACAGAAGCAGGGTTTCAGGAGCCTCAGGGATATCATTGGGGCAGAAGTATGTCATATGTATACGCTGAGCCACAGAGCTAAGATTCACCATACAATTGGCAGAAAATAAGCTTGTATATAAAAAGTATGAGATAATATGGCATTAACAATGTTTAATAATCAAGCAGGCATTTTAGAACATTGCCCGGTAGTTCTGAATTACATACTCTATGGCTTTTACATTGTTTTCATTTATTTCTAAATATTTTAATTTATCAGAAGAATTATCCTGATGATGGTTTATTCAGAAAATGTATTGTTTAATTACCAAATAATTTGGGATTTCCATTGTTTTAGTTACTAATTATTATTAGCTTTCTACTGTGTTCTAAAAATGATATTTTATGAAATTTTGATTATTTGTATTTTAAGGTATACCTTAGAGTTAAAAAATGCCCTATCCTAGTGAATATTACAAGTGAAAAATGTGCATTTTTTGCTGTTGGAGGAAAAAAATTATACATGTCAATTATATGAAAGTGATTAATAGTTGTGTTCTAGTCATCCATTTCCTTACTGATTTTCTGCCTTATTGATCTATCAATTACTGAAAGAGGAGTGTTAGAGACTGCAATTCTGAGAGTAGATTTGTCTATTCTTCTATTTTTATAGTCTTCCATGTTTTTCCTCTCAGTTTATTTACTATGTAACAACCGTATACTCCTACACTGTTTTAAACCTGCTATTCAGAGATATGATTCTCCCATAAATCTGAGATTTATATTAGATTCTTTATCTTTGATTGTTCAGATCAGAAATAGAGCAAGCCTTTGATGACTTTTTAACTTTTTTGTCATAAGTTGCTCCATGACAGCCGTCTGACCTGAGAAAAACATTACTATAGATAAGAATTTATTCTCATCTGGTTTCTCCAGTTACTGAGTCTCCTCAGAAATACGCTTACTTCTGCCAACCTTTCAGAGTAGTCTTTCTCTTTAAGTTTCTTATTCTGATTAGACTGACAGATGTCTGTCAGTTGAAGGACTAATCCTTAAGTAAAACCTTTGCCTCATAAACTGAGATTTATAGCTGTTTAATTAGAAACTCATCCTTTGGTTAATAACTAAATGCCACTTAAAACTTTCTAAGAAAAGAGTTCGGGATTTTAAATATTATTTTCTTTAATATTATTTTATTTGTAAAAATTAATAAATATGTTTAAATTAGTTTCTTCTTTGTGTATTACAAAAATGATAAAGGTCCTTACTACAGAGATCTGGCTTCTCATGTGGAGATTCTAATTTGAAATTCTGTTCAAATAATGATCCGAAGCAATACGGCAGTGGAACAAAGGAAACGATATGGTGATGTTAATGTTTCTAGCTGTAATGCAAAGTTATTCAAGTATATTTCAAAGTTTTAGTGAAGTGTTAAAGTTGCATACATTTAATAGTTACAGCTTTCTGAGTTTATACATATGTACACACTATGATAATATTACAAATTAATGGGTAGATAAGACCTTTATCCTTCTCAAGGGAAAATTTGGAAAGAAGCAGAGAAAATACTGGCTTGAACAAAATTTCGTCCATCATTCAGAACAGAGAGAGTCAAAAGAGAAGACTTATTCAATTTTTTTCAGGCACCTTATTTCTTTCTTATTTTTATTAAGAAAAAAATTTATTAAAACACTGATTTACAGATTTCTTCGCAGTACAGTTGTCATAAGTATTTATTGTCCAACACCAGTTAAACCACCAGTGCATCTCTACCACCACCAAAGGCTACTGCCCCCACCCATTCCCTATCCCCACACCAGCTCCCATAGCTGGCTGCAACAACATTGATCATTGCAACATATATATGGGAAAGGTCTTGGCATATACCTTACTTTCAGCTGGGTGGTTTTGTTAACATGTTGTGGGCTGCTTCATAGAATGCCATGGAAGAAGGCGTAGTGTTTGTGTCAGTTTCCAAAGTTACTGATCAGTCCTGGTTCATGGTCAGTTGTGAATGGCATCTGCACAGCTCATAATCATGCCCACTGGGTCACTGGAGGTGGGGGATGAGCGGAGAGGTCTCAATCACCCACTAAAAGCCCAATTGGGTGCCCAAGGCAAGGCACCTCATTTTTAATTATAGAAAACTAACACTTCTGACCGCTCTGTCTGCCTTAACTTGTAGAACTGGTGTCTTCATTGGCTCATGCTCAGTGTAGATTTATGCCCTACATGTTTGATTAACCTCTTAACATTGCCACCCTTGACCATGATTTTAGTACTCAATGAAGAAAAATGTCACTGATAAGTCACATCTAGGGTTTTATGGACACAAGCTGGTTTAATCATTTTACTTCTGTGGAGATCATATCTCCCCTGAAGCATCTACTCTTTTCCCTCAATTGTCTACTTCCATTCCTGACATCTGCTAGTTAGGAAGGCTTAGTTTTAGGCTTTCATTTTTTTGAGGAGTCCCCCACGGTCCTCGTCACCCAGCAGTGTTTAGGGACCTACTGACCACTCTCAGCAATACTCACCTGAGCTCAGGAAGCCTGACAATTCAGTGCTTTTACCTACTGATGCAATGCTCTTGAGCTCAGCAGCACTGTGCACTATGGTGCTCATTATTGGGCTGAGAATCATTTGGAGCCAGGATCATGCTTGAAAGACATGTGATCCAGTCCTTTGAACTATGCCTATCACCTTTACTATTTCTTTCTTGGTAATCACAAGATAAAAAGGTGGGACTGAATAGCCTGTCCCTGAATTCACCCTTAACTAGCAGGCTTTGACTTAAGGGCTCTTCTAATTTCGAGCCCCTGCAGTACAATATAATCAGGATAATCAAGGATTGACATGCCCAAGATTTCTCATCTTATGGTACCTCTGTTTGGTTTAGATTCCTTAACAGGAAATCTACCGTCCTAATAATTTTTTAAAGTGAAGAATGCCGTATTGATAACTATAGGAACTACCTTGTACAACTGACCAGCATGACAAGGTATTGATGTAGCAAAAATCGTTTGTTAGTATGTTACACTTACGTAAGTATGTATGTTTGCAAGTATGTTACACACTGTTCATAAGTATGTATTATGTTATATAAGTATATAAATATTTTTGTAACATGTAAGTATTTTTGAAAGTATGTTACACACACTGTTCCCTCCTAAGCACATCTCTTTATGTTTGTTATTAAATCTATTCTGTTTTCTGGAAGATATTGTGAAAGAGAAAAACCTAATTTCACATGAAGTAACAAAAAATTCACAATACTGTAAGCTATATTCCTCTTAATAAAACTCTGAAAATAAGTTCATAATATAAATTTTTATCACTTGATCACTTGACATCCCATTATTCATCAATTTGCTCGAGTGGGCACCAGTAACATTTCCTCTTGGACCCTATCACGTGCCAATGTAGCCCAATGGCATCTGGTTGATTCAGGAATATGAAGAGCCTCAAACCGTTCCTTCAGGGTCTTGACAAGGAAGTCTGACCACCTTGTGGGTGGGTGGCCACATGATCTTTTGACATCCTGTGGGACCAAGTCGGTAACAGCTCTAGTCCAGTGGTCACCAGCAAATCGCATTACATGTCCAGCCCATCTGATTTTCGATGCCTTGGCAACTGAGACAGCATCCCTGATTCTGGAATAGTGACTGAGGTCGGAACTCCAGATTCCTTCTCTCACTTGAGTGAGGCGTGAAATTCCAAGCATAGCTCTTTCGATTCCTCTCTGGGAGACCCAAATAGCATTCTCATCCTGCTTTCCTAGGGCCCAGGTCTCTGAGGTGTATGTTAATGAAGGGAGAATGGTGGAGTCAAAGAGATATGCCCGGAGCTGGAGGTTCTTTGTTCTTTTAGCTATTTCTTCTATGCCTTTGAAGTCATTCCATGCTGCTCTCTTCCGCCTGCACAGCTCAGGTTTTAGGTCGTTCATCATGTTGACTTCTTGACCTAGGTACACATAACTGCTGCATTCAGGGATAATTGTTCCATTGAGAGTGAATGGGGCCTCTGGAACTAGTTCATTCTTCATAAACATAGTTTTATTTAGATTCAGCTGTAGACCTATCTTTCCATATTCTCGGTCGAAGTCAGCTAGCATTAGTGCCTCTTGGCTAATGTTTGGTGTTATTAGAACGATGTCATCAGCGGCGGGAGGTGGTATAGTTGCCAACCATCTATCTTCACTCCCATTCCTTCTCATTCTAATTGTCGAAGAAAAGGCTGCAAAGTTTAAGAAGAGAACTCCCAGAATGACCACCAACTGGAAACTCTTCGCACCATTGCAGCAACTTTGGAAGATACCATCATTGATGACATCGATGAAGAATACAACAGACTGGTTCAGCACCTCCGTGATTGTGCGAAGAATGCCGAGAGAGAAAGACACAAAAAGGACATCTTTGAGATATCCTTCCAGATATCACATCTTCCAGAAAGGCAATGAAGAAGATTATCCATGACTTCTACTCAGATCTCTTTGATAGCCATGTTCACCTGCCCACATACCAAATTCCACAGGATGGATATGTCATTCCCAACGGTCTCCCTTCTGAAATCTGATATGCCATTTCATCGGTAAAGAAGGGAACAGCACCAGACCCAGACAAAGTCAGAACCGAACACCTGAAGACTCTGCCGTCGGTACTCATCAATACACTTGTTTAGCTCTTCACACGCTACCTGTCAGAATGCAAGGTGCCCTCCCAGTGGAAAACCAGCAGGACAGTTCTACTGTTCAAGAAGGGAGACATTCACGACATCAGCAACTATCGCCCCATCTGCCTGTTGTCTGTCATCTACAAGCTGTTTACACGAGTCATCCTGAACAGGTTTGGCAGAACACTAGATGAAGGACAACCATGCGAGCAAGCTGGTTCCGGAAAGGATTCAGCACAATCAACCATATCCACACAGTAACCAAGCTCATTGAGGTTTGTAGGGAGTACAAGATGCCGCTCTGTCTCACGTTTCTTGATTTAAAGAAAGCCTTTGATTCTGTGGAGATTGAAGCAGTCATCAAAGCCCTAGCCAGACAGGGTGTTCAAACCCAATACATCAAGATCCTTCATGAGCTGTATTATGGATTCACCACGAGGATCTCACCATTCTACAAAGAAGTGATCATCAATTTCAAAAGAGGGGTTCGACAGGGTGATACCATTTCACCAAAACTCTTCAGCGCCACCCTTGAGAACATCATGCGACAAATTTTCATAAGTGATAATAAAAACTTAGAATTTTAAAATATAGTTTTGTTGACTTGCTTTATTGTTTTATATAAAATTTTAATGAAATTTTTGATAGAGCATAAGTATTTAAACTTGTTCATAAATAAAACTTAGCTCTTTCATATATTTACTGAGTTCTAAAAGCTGTATCTAAGATATAGGTGATGAAACATTTCTACATTTATAGAGTTTTGAAAATGCTGCATAACCTTTATTTTAATTATACCAAAGACACTGCAATATTTAAATACTGTGTACTTCTTCATTAAAGGACCATTTATGCCCTCTTTAACTTTATTAATCCAAGAGCTTGTCAAAGTAATTTGACTTTTGAAACTCCTTTTCATAATTAATTTTTCATAAAACCTAATAAATTACTTAGGGGAATGGTAGTATAAATAATTCATATCAGTTGCTTAATACAGACCTTCTTTATAATCACAGTTTAACATTTGATCAATGTCTACTTTTATTGTTTGTTAATATCCATGCCCTAAAGGAGAATCATCATGACCTGTCCTAAGAGAGAGAAGTCATCCCTTTATATCTCTTCTGTCTCATAGTGTAAAATAAATCGATCACAAAAACTAAACTCGGTTCCTAAAGACAAACACAAATATTTACCTACTTTCATGCATATATAGATATATTTATAGACGTTTTGAATGAATCAGAAGTTGGTAAAGAAATTCCAAAGAAACATATTTTTCAATTAACAATTTGAAAATTTTAGCCCTCCAGAATGTTTATTTTCATTACTAGAGGACATTACTGACCAATTTTCATGGTATAGCTGAATAATATGTAAGATGGTGAAAATTCTAATATTTTTAGTAGTTCTCATTGGTTAGCTTATTTCCTGAGATTTAATTTCTTTTGGCTATTCACTATGATGAAACAAGTATAAAGCACTGTCACCATGCCCTGCTATCCAAAAGGAAAACTCAGATCAGAGTCAGAGTTCACAAACAAACACGTGGTGCTGCGTGCAAGAGGCAATCTGATTCCCAGCACCTGGTCTCTCAGGAACCATTGAAAGTGATGAAGAGCACCAATGTATGTGCCACAAATATATTAAAGAGGTCTGGAGCGATAGTCCAGTGGGTAGGGCGTTTGCCTTGCACGTGGCCTACCCAGGTTCAATCCCTGGCATCCCATATGGTCCCCTGAGCACCGCCAGTAGTAATTCCTGAGTGAAGAGCCAGGTGTAACCCCTGAGCATCGCCAGGTGTGACCCAAAAAAGCAGTATATATATATATATATATCACGATCCACGATCTTCCCGTTAATCATCTATTTGCTAGAGCGGGAACCAGTAATATCTCAATATGTCCTGTCACATGCTGTAGAGCCAAGGGCATCGGCTTGGTACAGGAACATAAAGAGCCTCAAACCATTATATTAGGTCATGAGAATGATCTAATATAATTGTTACTGGCATTTGGCATATCAAATACAACACGAGCAGCTTGCTAGGCTTGCCGTGCAGGGAGGCATACTCTATAAACACCTCCAAATAAAGCCTTTATTGATGAACCGCGCAGGCAGCAAGCGGCCGCGCGAGCCAGGCTGTGATGGGCTGGTCGGCTGGGTGGAGTTCTGATGAGAGGGAAGTCCAATGTGGAAAATGGCGGCGCCCATGGAGTGGGTGGGGGGGTCGTCTGGCTTGTTGTGAGGTTCTGCCGGGGTGGTGGGCCAAGGCTGGAACCCACCATGCCTCCCGACTGCCTCATGAACGGCTGGGCACAGGGAGAGCAAGGAACCGCTCTGCCCCATGTCTGAGAGTCTCTGGACCAGCATACCTTGGGCCGGGTCACACCTGAGCATCGCCAGGTGTGACCCAAAAAAGCAGTATATATATATATATATATATATATATATATATATATATATATATATATTGCTTTTTATATACATATATACACATTTTTTGTTCTTAAAAGAGTACTCGGGAAAAGTCTAATAATGATTCCTACGAGGAGAGTCCATAAAACATGTGACCTTATTACTTATATAAAGCCTATGGGAAAAATAAAAAAATGAAACATTGTGCTGACCCAAGTCCATATAAATTAAAAAGTTTTTCGAAAGACTATTTCCTATTTTTTAAAAAATAAGACCATCCTTCCTTATCACCACAGCATTGAGAAGATTGTAATTCATATCTTTAAATTAGCTTCAGTAATGTTGAAGAGAGGCCTGAATGAAAGTAATTATCAGGTGCATAGTCTCATTAACTTGAAATAAAAGTGAATTGGAAAAGTGTAGTTTTGAGTATAGCTCTCCAAATCTATTAATAAAGATATATATATATATATATATATATATACATATATATAATTATATACATATATATATTCTAACTTTTCTCCTAAATTACCAGCTATATACTCAGAGGAAATAATTTTTGCAGGAGTAATACAAGATTTATACACTACTTGGACAAAGTTAGAGAAAAATAAATTTTGAGCCCATGATGGTTAATACATCTGAGAATCATCCATTAGAGTGTTTCAGAGATTGCATAATTTGGAATTATTGAATATAACTTTCCTTTCTTTGTCATTGGCTCCAAGTTTATATAATGCTATTTTCATTAGTTGCAACTTTTCAAGGAATAAAATAGACATAAGCTAAAAAATTAGATTCATGACTTTTACCTTGTTAACTTAGGCTATTATTTATGTGATTCCTGTCATTTGACAGTCTTTCATTATTAATATAAATAAAATTATATAGCATTTGTCGGGCATTGTGGGTCCCTCAATACCGGTGTCCCTCAGGTTCCATGGTCATGCTCGGGGCCAACAGCCAGTGAACAAAAGGTTATGAATCCGGAATAGATAATCCAAATGCTTTTTACTTCTACCAACTTCATGCAACACCAACAGTGAAGCACACTCTGCCACCACCATATGGACTGATAGACTCACACAGACCAAGAACCACCAACCAGTTGCCCTGACCATGTACACTCACCAAGAGCTCACCCACACACATGCATGCCCTTGATCAATTTCTTTTTTTTTTTTTTTGCTTTTTTGGGTCACACCCGGCGATGCTCAGGGGTTACTCCTGGCTCTGCACTCAGGAATTACTCCTGGCGGTGCTCGGGGGACCATATGGGATGCCGGGGATCGAACCGGGCCGGCATGGGCCGCCACGGCAAGGCAAACGCCCTACCCGCTGGGCTATCGCTCCGGCCCCTGATCAATTTCTTTTACTGCCTGCTTGCTAGACCAAACGCCAAAGTCTCTTGTGGGCAGGGGCCACACACAATCAAAACCAGCTCTTCCAAAGGGGTGCCACGCCCCCTGGCTCTAGCTTAAGAAATACTAATGTAGAGCATCTCTCTCCCAGGTTGATAAACAATCCAATAACATTATATCTAGTTTCATATGTAAATACAGCAAGAGAGGAGCTGGAATAATCATGACCCTGAGATTAAATGTCTATAGGGTGTATTTTCATGGAGAGATCATGTCATATATTTCAAATTATGTTTCCCATGCTAGGTTGATATTTTCATCCCCCACAAGGTCCTTTGTCTAGTCTACTCTGCTCCAGGGCAATTTCTTAAGTATTCTTCTCTGCTTCAAAGCTTTTCATACTCTGAGGCCCTACAGACTAATCTTAGGTGAGAGAAATTAGTGTGACCTTCCCTTTAATCTTCCTGGAGGTGGTCCCATATCATAGCCAGGGTGTCTCTCTTCCCAGTCAATCCAGTCACTCAGAGAAGACCACAGGGAATGAGGAAATATATCCAATCTAGATGGTACTGGGGCTTATAGTTAGAAAATATGATGGAAGGTCCAGAGCAATCAATTCAGAGGAAAACTGAATCACAAACCCCTGCCCCACACTCCCTTTGTATTTACACAAGAAAGAAATATCTTTGGCCTAAGCTTGCAGCCTAAGCATAAGCAAATGGCTTATATGAAGATCAATTCCTCTCAGCAATGTAAAGATCCGTGACTAACCAAGGTGTGGTTAAACAGGCTCTTCAATAGCATTCATTTAAAATATGTTATATATAAGCAACCCCTTGAGGTGTTGCAGGTGTGTCTGTGTTGCTTAACTGTGTCAGCAGGTGGCAGACAGGAGACAGGCTTGTCTACACCCAGGGCATGCCCTGTGGCCCTGTATGGTTGACCATCTGACATAGGAAAAGAATGGGCGCCCTGGGATGATCCCAGAGCCATGGCAGAGCCTGGCAAGCTACGTGGTGTAGTCAATATGCCAAAAACAATAACAATAATGGACCTCATTCTCAACGAACGGAGATATTACTGGCGCCACTTGAGCAAATCAATGAAGAACAGGAAGGTAAGTGACAAAATCAACATCATTTATAACATAAAAGAGGAAAAAAAGTATAAATTTTTGTACTTTATTTTTATTTAAAAATAATGCCCCTTTTAAAGGCAGATTGTCATTATCAATTCTTTAGAAAAACTTGCAGAACATTAAGTAATATTATTCAGTCTTAGGATTCAATTTACTTAGGTGAATTGGGTTAATTTTCTACTTCACCTGGTACCTTAGAGTACATTTTTATACATTCTATTCTAGGAAATGTGAGGTTTTGTTTTTTCTAGAACACGTAACTAAAAGGAAAAACAGTAGCCATAAAGAAGCAACATAGTGAACTGATAATAAAAATGCCATTTATGTTGCAAATTCATATGAATGAAAGATAAATATATGATAACATAAAACCATAGTCAGTACATATCAATCAAAAACAAGTGCTAAGAGACCAGCTGTTCAAAACTCAGAAAGCAAATGACAAAGAGAAATTTGAACCCTCAGTCTTCAGTGTTACACTCATCCAGGAGCTTAACGTAGCTAGTAAAGACTTTGAAACTATAGTCGTTTGGGGAATGGACAAGCTCAAAGTTACTTTATCTCTGCTGTGCAGATTCACTCCCTTGCTTTCATCATGGCTGGCAGCACATCTGATGTAGGAAGGCTGACAGGAGGGTGCCCTGCATGACAATGAACTGTGGCCATTAGGCTATCACCTTTGGAACCAGGAAAGAAGACTTGATAGGACCCATTAATCAACAATAGACACTGAGGAAGCTGAATCCACCTTCTTCTGCACAGCCCTTAGCGACCCCCCCTCCCCTATCAAACTTTGGTGGCCCAGCAAAAGATTCTAGAGCATTCCAGCCCAAAGGGATAAAAAAGACCCCTTTGGAAATCAGTCTGGGCTCGCTCTCTGCCTCTGGAGCAGCCCGCATCTCCCCTCTTGAGATGTGTACTCTCTCCCCTCACTTTCCCTACTCCTTCCCCATCCTAAAACCTTCTTAATAAAATCTGTTTTACTTCACTGCTCTTCGACTCCTGAAAATTTTTTTTCTGCTAGGAAGACAAGAACTCTGAGGAAACCCTGGGTCCAAGGCCTAGGACTGACTCTCCTTTCCTGAAGAGAGTAATTCCCTTGTTGTAGCCTGAGTCTATGGCTTCCCGAGAAATCTCGGGTAGTGGGGATCAACTCCCGTACCTAAAGATCAAGCGGACATCAGGTGTGGCTTGACGGCCACCTCGTG
This sequence comes from Cryptotis parvus, assembly GCA_021461705.1. Lineage (NCBI taxonomy): Eukaryota > Metazoa > Chordata > Mammalia > Eulipotyphla > Soricidae > Cryptotis > Cryptotis parvus. The sequence goes on from JAJIBD010028396.1 coordinate 45,725, forward strand.
GGGCTGGTGGGGCTCAGGTCCACGCCGTGCAGTGGCTCATCACAGACTTTATCAGTCCTAAGCCTGCCCAGCGGTCCCGGGCAGCAGAGGCTGGGGAGAAAGCGACCATCATTTCCTCCTTCCTGCCTCACATAAGCCTCCCGTGGGGTGCACCTACATCACATCCAGCAGTTTTCTCCTGGAGAAGCATGTATAGATGTTGGTGACAAGATCAAGATAACCAAGTACTGTGTGTTTTCAGCAAATAAAGATCAGGAAGCCATCCTAAATGATGCTCAAGTCTCTAATATACTCATTTGTAGATGAGTATTTAGAGAAAGCTTTTGAGGCTGAAATGGAAAAAGTGTCTCCCTCTTCCTTAACGGCTTTTGTGAAATGGAGCAGAGAAAGCTGGCAATGCTGCTGGTATCCTGCTGGCAGTGAATCCTTTCCTCCCCCTTCCTCACTAATCTCACTGACTGCTCATTCAAGGAAGGTATTGCAGCCTCATTTGCTTCCCAGCATTCATAGCATGTACTGCAGAAAATGATGCCATTTCTATTACCTCTTCTTTGAGAAGAGTCAAACTTGACAAGAAGCCGCTAGAAATCTCTCCAGTTAACAGAAGTGTGAATCACTTTGCTAAATACTTCATTGACTGAAAAGGCTCTCTGACTTCCTGCACTTTCAGCGGTCCTTGGCACCAGGAAGGAACTGCAAAAGGAGTTCCAGGAGGACCTTTCTTAGGAATACTTGATCAAGAAGGTGGGACCCCAAGGCACAAATGAACTGAAGGTCATGCTGAATGAAGTTTGTCTGAAAGAAAGGGACAACCTTCTCGACTGTAGGAATTAAAGATAGACAGCAAGGTAACAAGGTCCAGAAGCAACGTAATAGGAGAACTGATCCACGAAATTTACTTTTTTGGGGTGGAAAGACCATGAAAGAAGGGTGACTACCTTATTGGGGAAGGATGTGGGTTGATATGATGATGGGTGGGTTGTTGAAAATATGTGTATGAGAAATTATTCACAGTATTATAAACAGCAATATCTAAATCATTTTTAAATTAGTATGGAAAAAGAAGAAACTATATAATATGATTTTTGGGAAACACCTGTGATTGGACTTCTGTTAACCTTGATAATGAATGGAACAAGGAAGAATTTATTGCAGAGCAGACTTTAAGCAACCAAAGCAACATACTGCCCTGATGGCTGTTCTCATCTCTCATGACCAATCGGAACTGAGGCTGCTGCAGAAAGTTCAATAATACTGTTAGAAAAACATCCATTTCAGGGAAATCTTTAAGATCATGTATCTCCTTTATAAATTGCCATGCTTTGTGAAGACACAGTATTGAAATGGTGCGAGGAACACATGTTGTCAAAAAAAAAAGGTCTGTTTGTTTAGATGAAGTGAAGATTTGTTGTTGGTTTATTTTGGGGTGATACGCCGCATTGCTTAAGGCTTACCCCTGGCTCCATGCACAGGATAACTTTTGGTAATGCTCAGGGTACCACATTAGATGCCAGGCATTAAACTCTGTTCAGCTCCATACATAGTAAGCATCTTACTCACTGTACTATTTTTCCAGACCCCAAAATTAAAAATAAAAATTGAGTGGTTAAAAAATACAGAAGAATTGGAATTGGTGGAAGAAGTGCATTAGATGACTCAACCAAGAGTCTTAGCACCTAATTCACCACCATATTATTGGGAAGCTGAACCACTTGAAAGGAGGAATGTGGCTTCAGTTTCACAAAGGAAATAATAGAATAGACTGCCCTTGCACAGAACGAAAAAGGGGAACTGGTTTTGGTTTGTTTTTCCATGTAGCCCTGAGGCATCAGCTATTATATTTAGATTTCTATCTTTCATTCACTAAATGCTATCTTAAACTTATTTGTCCAGGAGTCCTCAGGAAGAAATGTGAAATGAAGTTTTAGTAGACTCATCTTGTTAACTACTTTTTAGGTACTGTGTAGTGACTGCCGCACTGGTATCTATTACAGGGAATTGTGTATCTGCTCATTTTATGTGATTAGACAAACCACTTTTTTAAATGATGAATGAGTTTTAAAAAAATAAAAAAAGAAAACTAATGAGGGTTTATTTGCATTGTTAAAGGATTGCTCCTTAGGGGTAAAATGTTTGTATGGGAAACCTGAGCATTATTTCAGCAGGTAGGGGATTGTCTTGCATGTAGCCAACTTCGGTTTGATCCCTAGCATCTCATATTGTCACCTGAGCCTAGCAAGGGAGTAATTCCTGAGCACAGGGCAAGAGGCAACTGTTAATCAATGCCAGGTGAGAGCAAAAAACTTAAAACTCAAAAAAAAAGGAAAAGAAAAAAATGTTGAGGGAAGAAAGGACGCAGAACAGAAACAGAAAAAACTGAGCCAGGGCATTTAAGATAAAGACTGGCCTTGGCTTACAATGAAGCGATCTGTAACATGAATTTATTCATGTGAACATCTTTGTAGCAGAGGAGAACTGATAGTTCACCCTTAGAAGTGAAGCACTGGTCTAGCTGATCAATAAAATTTATGATATTGACAGTCAAATAACTTCATTCAGTTGAAGGCAAGCTTCCAATTTACAGGATTAAAGAAGTCACCATTGAACCTCAGATGGGATCCAATAACATTTGATTATGATATTAAGATAAAATGTGCCAGTAAAATATTAAATTATAACTTAAGATAGGAATATTAATATAAAGTATAATTTATTTCTAAATACTTTATACTATACATATCACTTATATGCAAAAGGAATAAAACATAGCAAAATACATAATATCATAAAACTGGAATTAGAATAGTGAACTATCTTAAGTTCTCATCTCCTAACACACACACAACTCTATCAAAAATATACAGAGAGCATATATGAAGTGGCAGATAAGATACATAAAGGATATTATTGCATTTACAATCTTTCACTGAGTACAATCACAGCTACTATTCATCTATGGATGTATATAGAAACTGTTGAATAAATTTGTAGAAAACTTTTATATATGTTTTTTGACCTTGTGGTTGGAATTTCATTATCACTGGGAATAATATTTAAATCTGTTTGCATCAAGCTATTAAGTGTCTTTGAACACTTCAGCCAAAAGTCTTGAAACATTATTTTATGAGAGCATAGGGGATAAAAACTGACGTACTGCTATTTCTAAGAGCATTAGGTGCTCTTAGAAATGCAAGCACAGACATCATTTCTTTATTATAAAGGAGTTTCTCTTGGAATTGCTACAAAATTTTGTATTTTGAGTAGTCACAGGGGAGGAATTACAATATTATTCTGCTGCAAAAGAAATCTTTGCATTAAATATCCCAATGAATATTTGATGCTAACACTTATTTTTCATTCTTTTCCCATCTAAATGCATCTGAAACTATATACTTTTTGGTGTGAAATATTTGGAAGCAACTGACTCTCTGAAGCATCTCTTCTAGTCATGTTTTAAAAAATGATTTGTTCTTTAAGATATTTTCAGGATACTTGCAGTTTGAAGAACTCAGGATTTATTATTACAACTTCTACAACTGAGTATGTTTTATGTAAATAACATTATTCTTATCATGAATATTTTGTGTCTGAATATTGAAATAGATGTAGTTTCTGCTTGGAGGTTTAGGGTCTCACCAGACATATGTGCAGTATCTGTGAGAAATTATAAATTGAGGATCCCTGTCCTGATTAAAAAAAAAATGGGTAACTGCATAAGTAAGTTAGACATCAGCATTGAGGTCAGTGGATCTTGAATAACAAACAAATGGTTCCACTGATAGAAAATCTGAAGAAAACTACATTTTTATTTGCTAAAGATGCTTCAGATGTGGAGTCAGATATTGGTTATATGTTATCTGTCATCTCTGACACACACCAATTATGACTTTAATGTCATTTAACCCACCTAACACTAGGTTTCCTTGCCTCCACAATAGAAGCATATAATTTTGCACATCTATCACACATTTTCATCTCAATGCACAAGGGAAATAAACCACTTTTTGCTTTTACCTATCATCTCTTCTCCCCATTCTCTGCCAATCTCTGGGACAAAATTCTTACCATTCTTCAACCAATCTTAGAGTTTATTTCCCTTAAAAACATTTCTATTGTCTATTTTCCAAAATTGCTGCCCCTGTGCTTGTGAAGCCATGACATTTTAATATGATGCCACTATGAGAGAACAGGAAGTAGAACTGGAAATTGACACTTTGTGTGTGTGAGAAAGAGAGAGGGAGAACTTTGCTATGTGGCAGACACTGTGCAAATGCCATTCACACGTTTTCCCAATTAATTCTAAAAACAACTTTTAAAGTAGGTGATGATTTCTCTATTATCCATATAAAAACAGCCCCGAGTGGTTAAAATCATAGTCAGTGATTAGGGGAGTTCACTCTATACTACTATCACTCATTCTATTGCTTCATTATTTTATCTATTTAATTAATATTCTTCTCATTCCTTTATTCTAAATATTTCATTTATAGTTTAATCTATTTTCCTGCCCCTCGAGGAGTTGCAGATGTGACTGTGGTGCCTGGCTGTGTCAGCAGGTGGCAGATAGGAAACAAGCTTGTCTACAACCTCAGGACTCTGCCTTGTGGGCCCTGGATGGTTGATGGTCTGAAATAGAAAAGACTGGGCACCTTGGGATGAACCCAGAGCCACAAAGAGCCTGGTAAGCTATCCGGTGTTTTTTGATATGCCAAAACAGTAGCAATAATGGACCTCAACCCAATGAATGCTGACCTGCTCAAGTAAATTGAGGAACAACTGTGTTGGGGAGTGCCGCGGGGTCCCACAGTGCCAGAAAGCGAGTTCCCTTCTACCTCTGAAGCCGCGGGAAATGGATGAAGACTCAGGAATCCGATGCAGTTTTAAAAGGGCTTTACTATCACAGGTTCCAATATACAATCCAAGAGAAGGAAAAATCCTCCTGACTCTGGGTTCCCAGCTAGGCCCCAGCCAGGTATAGGCCAAGATGGCTGCCAAAACGTGTTGAGGCCCAAGAGAGAATGGAGAGGACGGAGAAGCAAACGACAAGGGAAGCCAAAATGGCAAAAGGGGTAAAAAGAGAGAGCTTCTTTCTTCTTGCAGCTTATTTTATAGCTAGAAATCAACACAAACACCCCAGCCCAGCCCATTCTGGACTGGGTTATCTAGAGATGAAAACAGGAAAATAGCTCTATAGAAATGTAGCAACTTCAGGGAGGCCTTCTGGCTGTTTACAAGGACCTAGAGCTAATTCAAAGCCTCCTAGCAGAGCTGGGAGAAGCTATAAGCTAAATGTAACTTCCCTGGCAGGAAGGATCAAATGCCCTAAGGTAATTTCTGCCAGCACCTCACCTAATGTCTTGAGCCAAGATCTGCCTGGAATTGCCTTTATAGGGTAGAGAAGGGGGCTCTGAGATGGTATGTCTCTGTGCCAAAGACAATACTAATGCCAGTTAAATATTTCTCCAAGCCTTCACAAGAGTCTCATCTACTTCACGGTAGTTTTGTATTTTAGTTGCCTTTGAGTTATCAGGGAGCCATGCTTGCTTGCTTGGAGGCAAACAGCATTTCTCTCTGGTCTAATTAGTTAGAGATCCAACGTGGCCAGGCAAATATGCTGGTAAGATCTAGCTAGTCCCACATGATTGTGGTAGCATGAGAGAATATTTATACCAGAATACATGGTCAGATAAGACTGCCACATTCAGACTACCCCCTATCTATGAAGTGACCTGCAGGAGGCAATCCAGGGCAGATGCAGAGGCCTAGGCTTTTAGGTGTCCTGCAACACAACGGGAAGACA
>JAJIBD010028397.1:0-38394 GCA_021461705.1 Cryptotis parvus
TGTCGGGAAGCGAAGTTCCCTTCTACCTCTGAAGCTGGCAGGGAATGGATGAAGACTTAGGAATCTGATGCAGTTTTAAAAGGGCTTTACTGTCACAGGTTCCAATATACAATCCAAGAGCAGGGAAAACCTCCGGACACTGGGTTCCCAGGTAGGCCCCAGCCAGGGTTAGCCAAGATGGCTGCCACCACGTGTTGAGGCCCAACAGAGAATGGAGAGGGATGGAGAAGCAAAACACCAAGGGAAGCCGAAATGGCAAAAGGGGCAAAAAAGAGAGAGAGCTTCTTTCTTCTTGCAGCTTATTTTATAGCTAGAAATCCGCCCAAACTCTCCCAGCCCAGCCCATTCTGGCCTGGGCTATCTAGAGATGAAAACAGGAAAACAGCTCCATAGAATGTAGCAACTTCAGGAGACCATCTGGTTGTTTACAAGGATGCAGAGCTAATTAAAAGCCTCCTAGCAGAGCTGGGAGAAGCTACAAGCCAAATGTAACTTCCCCTGGCAGGTAGTATCAAATGCCCTCAGGTAATTTCTCCCAGCACCTCACCTAATATCTTAAGACAAGATCTGCCTGGAATTGCCTTTATAGGGTAGAGAAGGGGGTTTCTGAGATGGCATGTCTCTGTACCAAAGACTAATACTAATGCCAGTTAAATAAATATTTCTCCAAGCCTTCACAAGAGTCTCATCTACTTCACGGTAGTTTTGCATTTTAGTTGCCTTTGAGTTATCAGGGGAGCCATGCTTGCTTGCTTGGAGGCAAACAGCATTTCTCTCTGGTCTAATTACTTAGAGATCCAACGTGGTCAGGCAAATATGCTGGTAAGATCTATCTAGTCCCACGATGCTTGTGGTAGCATAAGAGAATATTTATACCAGCCAATACAGAATACATGGTCAGATAAACTGCCACATTCAGACTATCCCCCCTATCTATGTATGAAGTGACCGGCAGGAGGCAATCCAGGGCAGATGCAGAGGCCTAGGCTTTTAGGTGTCCTGCAACACCCACCATATAGGAAATTATCGATATGTTCTCACAGACCCAGCATTGTGCTCACACGCTTTTGATTGAATGCCCCATACTTAATTCTATGAAATGTGATGGGATGCCTCATGCATCAGTATACCAGGCTGTGAGATATGGTGCTGCTTCTTTGCTGCTGCATGCCACGGGGAGAGCCTGCGTCTAGTTCCATGGATCATGGCCTCCATTGCCAGCAGCAGTTCTGTATAGGCCAACCAGGCCTTCCTGAGGGGTATGAGGTGGGGGAGGTGACCCAGCTCTAGCTCCACAGGAGTCCTGTGTGTTTAGTTGCCGAGACCCACGTACCTGGCCTTGAAATCTCCTTCTCTCTTGGGTGGGGCTCTGAGGAGCTGTGGAGTCTGGACCTTGAAAATGGCTGCGCTTGTGGTGCATGAGGTTTCTTCTGGCTTCTGAGGCTCTATTAGGGTGGCAGATGAAGGCCAGAACCTGCCCCCCTCAAAGATTCCCCCAAGATTTTAATCTTTTGTTGATATGGTTGTTGTTTTGGAGTCATACCTGGCTTTGTTCATGGATTACTCCTTATAGTGTTTAGGGAATTATATACAGTGCCAGGGACTGAGTCGAATGCAAGGCAAGAGATTTTCTCACTAAACTAGATCTCTGGTTCTCAGAATTTTAATTTCTGACTCAACCCTACAGATTTATTGAAATTCTTGAGGAGGAATACTATGTATCATCATTCTGCTACCCTCTTAAAACTACTCCATACCATGTAGTTGGGATTCTTCTCCAGGTCTGACTTCACAAGGCAGCTGACATCAGTTTGTGTCCAATCTTGGACACACTAAGTCAATCATTTCATGCAGGTACTATTGGAAAATTTGTCAAGGTTAGACTTCTCCTCCTGCCACTCCCCCCATATTATACAATTAATATAAGAAGGTTTCAGATTATGTGATAATGTGACTATTGTTTCCCAATAATCTTTTATCATGTAGTTTTAGCACTCATGGATAATTCTAGCCAGATTCAATGATATATCTCTGGGAACTGCAAAATCCTGCTTTCCCACTTTCTATCATTTCTTCTACACTTATAAACACCCAACGCAAGCCCAATGTTTTCAGGAAGAAAGCCTCAACCTCCTTCAGGGTCTTACAAGAGCACATAGGGGCCCGTGATCTTTTGACATCCCGGCCAGCGTAACGGCTCTAGTCCAGCGGGCCCAAATCGATAGAGCTGGTAAGACCCCCCCCGCAATTATCCACCCCAGCCCACAGAAACCAGCCCAGCCCAGCGCAGAAACCCAGCCACAAGACCCGCCCCAGACCCCCCTTCAGGAGAGTATTTCAAACCCAGAAGCTTGACCCAGACACAGGTACACCCGAGAGCAGAAACCAGCTTTCCAGCGCCGCACCCCCCAAACTACCACAAAATCTACCCACCCCCTGAGAGACCCCCCACAAAGCAAGAGATATAGGCCCGCAGAGAGCCTGAAGCGTCCGAGCGTGTCGAATGCCAAACCCAGTAACAAAATGTTTATTTTCCTGACCCGAAAGAGCCCCTTAATACGGCGCGTAAGAAAGGCAAACAAGCAGGCCTGATAAAATTTCACGGCTGTCCTAGGCTGCCAAAACGAAGAAGGACTAAAAGACGCGTACTTTCAAGCACGACACTGGCATCGGAAGCAATATAATGAATATGAGTCAAAAGATATCAGAAATTCATTCCTTTACAATACTTTTATGGATGTTGTATGGATCTTAATTTGGCACCTCTGATGGAAGCAATTTCCAGTTGTATCATATCATAATACACCAATTTAATGCAAAGTGTAGGGCATAGTAAAGGCTACAGTACAAACATCAAAATAGGGAATAATGATAGCATTAACTTCTTATTTTTCCACTGCAGTTTTTACAGTATATAGGCCACATCTGACACATAATATCAAACCAAAATTTATTGTCACATTAATATTTGGTTAGGAAATTATAAAATAAATTTACATTTGTTTAGGGAATTCTTAGATAAATAGTACCTTAGAATTTATACTTTTGAAGAAACCATTGCTTGGTTCTAGTTGCTTGGTTTTACCACATTTTACATTTTAAACTTTTAATGTTTTCTGATTTTTTTGCTCAGTTGCATTTGTTAGCCCCTAAATTCCTATCCAGACAATGTTTTTCTTTACATATATAACACAATAAAATTTTGATGAATTATTGATTCATAAATTTCTAAATTATGGGAAATAGGTTGCCCCCTAAGCTTTTGTTCTTTCTTAAACATGATTTTTCTTTTTTCTCTCCTCAGGTTTTTCTCACTCCGAAGAGCTATGGTTCTCTCTTGAATATATGTTTCTTTTTCTCTCCCCTCACATGTCTCTAAATAAATACTTTTTGGTGAGGCGAGAGCTCTAGACCACACCCAATGTACTCAAGGTTTAATCCTGGTTCTACGCTCAGGGATCACTCCTGGTGGGGTTTTGGGGAGCATATGGGGTGCAAGGGATTGAAATTAGATTGTCTGCTTGTAAGGCTTGCACCCCTAATTGCTCTATTATTGCTTCTACCTCTCTAAGAAAATTTCTTTCAGTAAAATCTCCTTTGTATCACTAAAAAAAAAAGAAAATAAATAATAGGAAAACAGATTTTTATAAATAGCCACCGCTTATTACAACCTACTATTTCCTTGTTAATAAATTGGTGCTTTGGGTTTGTTTGTTTTTGTCAAATGGTTATTAGGGGAATGCTGATTGGTACCGTAATAAGCCAATGGTGTACATGTATGTAGCTACTAGCAGTTATACCTGTCTCATCTCCAGTTAAGTTAACAGCCTGAAAGAGATTGTGATGCTCTGATTTCATCTCACTCTGCTTTTTTTCTGAAGTGCGGTGCTGGTAGACGATTGTACCATACCTAGTGGTGCTCAGGGATTACTCCTGACTCTGTTCTCAGGAATCACTTTTGGAAGGACTCAGGGAACATATGGGGTGCCTGAGTTTGTTAAATCGAGGTCAACCCAACTGTCTTAATCACTGTACTATCTCTCCTGTCCCACGTGTTATTGTTTTTAATAACAACAATGATAATTAAAATTCTAATTTATCTAAACCATATTTATCATAATAAAATTTTATATAATTCATTTTAATTATTTTGATACTGTAGAAAGCTTTCTCAACACAGAATACAATACAGAGAAGTGGTTATTGATGAGTTTTCTCTGTTTTGAAGCTATGAAGTAAATTTTAGTTTATATAATAGTGATTTAATTAAATAATTTTTAAACTACTTTCCTAGCACTTTTAATTTTATTTTATTCTCCTCTCCTGCCCCATATGTGCTATTGTTCTTGATGTTGCAGTAACTGGGCTTCACACCTATGCCTGGTTGTGATGCTCACAGTTTTTCAGCTATGATGCTTACTGGAGCTTGCATCCCTTTATGTGGTACTTACACACACCTGTTATGTGGCTGGAACTTGCTTGCGGTGGCAGGGACTTTGATCAGTACATTTGGGAAGTGGGGGTCTGAATTTGTGGCCATACAACTTCAAGTCTAGACTACAGCTCATTCCTCAGGGACCAGACTCAACTCTGAATGAAGAGTGAAAAAAACAATAGCTTTAATTTTTATAACTTTCCACAAAGAGCTTACCCTCTTTCCAGGATCTACACTGGAAATGATATTAAAATATCAGGCTTTAAATATGTTTTAATATTCATTTGACTCACACAGCAAAAAAATGAAGTAGATAGGAAATGCATTATCTTTATCAGAGTAGGAGAGCTATATAGAGACTATTTACTTGATCATGCCACACACTTCATGACCAGAGATTAAAATAGAACTGAGACCTCCTGATTCCAGAGCCAGGGTACCTTCCATTATAGCATACTTTCCTGGTTGCTCATAAAATCTATGATGCTACAGGATATCAAAGGTAAATTTTATCCTTAAAATAAGCAACCTCAACCTACCAAATATAGAACAGACAACTGGATAAAGAAACTATGATACATCTGCACAATGGTAGGCTCACAAAGCAGCTCTTAGGGAAAATTGAGTTATGAAATTTGCCTATAAATGGATGGACATTTCATGCTGGGTGAAATGAGTAGAAGGTGAAGACAGTTATAAAATGACTGTACTCACTTGTAGGATATAAAAAATAGTATGAGACTAATATACAAGGCCAGGGAAAACAGGGATCAGGAGGACTGGTTGATGGTTGGAATCTACCACAAGCATATGTGGGGGTGGGGATGGGTGGGCAGAGGGCAGGTAGGATAGACAAGGGACCACTATGACAATTGGAACTGGTCATGCTGGACTGGATTGGACTAGAACCAAGTGTTGAAATATAGGATTAATGATAAACTTTCGGTATCTGTATTGCAAACCACAATGCACAAAAGGAGAGACACACATATATATGCCCTTATATATATATATCTGTGTCTGTCTATATGTGTAGCCACATATAGATAGATAGATACACACACTATATAGATGAATCTATATATATCAGATATATAGATACACAGTTAGAAAGTTATTCATGACTGGGTTTCAGTCATACACTGCTCATTCCACACCCGTCCCTTTACTGTCACTCAATATTTTATATTCATGATATGGTTTTGGTATTTCTATGACAAATAATACTAACTTTTTCATTGCTCTCTATATTTCTTTGGACAAGTGTCTCTTCAGTTTTGACCACTAAAAATTTTAGATTTTCATATTATTAATCTTCTTTTTATATATTTCAGATATAAGTTTGCTAATAGAAATATGATGTACAAATATTTTTTTCTTAGACTGTGACTTGTCTTTTTCTCTTAACAATGTCCTTTACAAAGCAAACCTTTTCCTTTGTTTTGGCTTTTATTGGTCATACCTGGCAATTCTCAGGGGTTTATTCTTGTCTCTAGACTCAGGAATTAATTACAACTGCTCTGTAGTAGAGCTTGAGGTTTGGGAAAGTGATACCTCCCATCTTCTTTTCCCCAAGGATTGCTTTAGCTATTTGTGGGGGTTTATTATTCCATACAAATTTCAGGAGTGTTTGTTCAATTTCTTTGAAGAACATCATGGGTTCTTTATAGGGACTGCATCCTAGAGCTGTATAAAGCTCTAGGGAGTATTACCATTTTGATAATGTTAATCCTTCCAATTCATGAGCAGGGAATGTGTCTCCATTTCCTCAGGTCCTCTTTTATTTCCTGATGCAACGTTTTGTAGTTATCTTTGTAGAGATCCTTTACATTCTTTGTCAAACTGATTCCTAGGTATTTGATTTTTTGCGGCGCAATTGTGAATGGGATAGTTTCTCTAATGTCCCTTTCTTCTCTTTCGCTGTTTGCATATAGGAAGGCCATTGACTTTTTGGGTATTGATTTTGTACCCTGCCACTCTACTATAGGAATGTATTATTTCTAGGAGCCTCTTGGTAGAGTTTCGGGTTTTCCAGGTATAATATCATGTCATCTGCAAATAGTGACAACTTGTCCTCTTCCCTTCCTATCCGGATGCCCTTAATGTTTTTTTCTTCCCTGATTGCTCTGACAAGTATTTCCAGTACTATATTGAATAGAAGTGGTGAGAGTGGGCAGCCTTGTCTTGTCCCTGATCTTAAGGGGAAGGCTTTCAGTTTTTCCCCATTGAGAATGATGCTCGCTGTGGGCTTGTAGTAGATGGCCTGGATTATATTGAGGAAGGTTCCCTCAATCCCCATTTTACGGAGAACTTTCATCATGAATGGGTGTTGAATCTTGTCAAATGCCTTCTCTGCATCTACTGATATGATCATATGGTCTTTATTTTTCTTTTGTTGATATGATGTATTATGTTGATTGACTTGCGGATGTTGAACCATCCTTGCATTCCCGGGATGAATCCCACTTGGTCATGGTGTATAATCTTTTGATGACTCTTTGGATTCTATTTGCTAGTATTTTGTTGAAGATCTTAGCATCTGTGTTCATCAGGGAGATTGGTCTGTAGTTTTCCTTTTTTTGTGACATCTCTGTCTGCTTTGGGTATCAGGGTGATATATGCCTCGTAAAAAGCTATTTGCGAGTGTTTCTGTTTCTTCAATTTGCCGGAAGAGCTTGAAAAGAATTGGGAGTAGGTCCTCTTTAAAGGTTTTGTAGAATTCACTGGTGAATCCATCTGGACCTGGGCTTTTGTGTTTGGGGAGACTTTTGATTACTGATTCTATTTCCTCGATGGAGATAGGTTTGTTGAGGTATTCCAAATCTTCTTGTTGCAGACTTGGGAGGCTATAGGAATTCAGGAATTTGTCCATTTCTTCTAGGTTCTCTTGTTTCGTGGCATGCAGGCTCTCATAGTAATCTCTGATGATCTTTTGAATTTCTGTGGTTTCTGTTGTGATGTCCCCATTTTCATTTCTGATTCTATTTATTTGGGTTCTCTCTTTTCCTTTTCTTACAAGTCTTGCAAGTGGTTTGTCAATCTTCAGGGGAGCATATGGGACGCCAGGGATCAATCTTGGGTCGGCCATGTGCAAGGCAAACAACCTACTCTCTGAATTATTGCTCCAGCCCACAAACCTTTTCCTTTGTAATACAGTTCAAATTATCAATTTTAAAATAAAGATAATAGCTTTAGTTAGGACTAAAAATATCTGAAAATTTGTCAGATCCAAATTTTTGTATGCAAAGTATTACTGTAGTGCTTTGAACTATTTCTCTGGTCCCATTTTGAATTCATTTTTATATGAGGTTCCTAAGTGCTGAGATTTATCTTTTTTTTTTAAGGAACAACCACCCCAAACCCCCCCCCCCCCCCTGCATGAAGATGTCTAGTATATCAGTATCATACTTCACTGATTTTCATTTGCATGTTTATCAAAAAGAAATCGACTATATTGTGTGAATCATTTCTGAACTCTGTTCTAGATCATTGATACATGTGGACTTTTTTGTTTTGTTTTACACTTCCACGCGTTCTCTTGACTGCAATAGGTTAACAGTAAGTCTTGAAGTCAGGTGCCTTTTTGTTTCCCGGAAGGGTTTTGATTATTGGAGTTACCTTTTTTTTTTTTTTTTGGGTCATACCTGGCGAGAGGTGTTGCAGGTGTGACAGCAGTGCCAGGCTGCGTCAGCAGGTGGCAGACAGGAGACAGGCTTGTCTAGACCCAGGACTCTGCTCTGTGGGCCCTGGATGGTTGGTGGTCTGACATAGAAAAAGACTGGGCCCCCTTGGGTGAACCCAGAGCCATGGCAGAGTCTGGCAAGCTACCCGTGGTGTATTTGGCATGCCAAAACCAGTAATAATGGACCTCATTCCAGTGAATGGAGACATTACTGGTGCCCGCTCAAGCAAATCGATGAACAACGGGAAGACAAGTGACATCTATATATATATATATATTATCTATATAGATGATATATATTTTATATATTCTAAAATTTATATATTAAATAACTAAAAACTAAAAGTATAATTTATATATAAAAATATATAATATATCTTATAAAATATATAACATATATTTATATATATAAATACATATACATATACAAATATATATATATATAGAGAGAGAGAGCCTGCCATAGAGCAGGTTAAAGGGGAGGTGGGGGAGTGGTGGGAAGGAAACTGGAAACATTGGTTCTGGGAAATGTAGACTGGTGGATGGGTGGGTGTTGGAACACTGCATAATTGAAACCCAATCATGAACAGCTTTTTAAAAAAATTTTTTATGAAATATTTTATTATACCACCGTGAGATATACAATTACAACGTTGTTCATGTTTAGAGGTTTCAGTCACATAGTGCTCCAGCACCCGCCCTCCACCAGTGCCCATTTCCCACCACCAATGTCCCCAATTCCCTCCTCCCTCCCATAGCCTGCCTAAATGGCAGGTTCTTTATCTTCTCTCTCTCTCTCTCTCTCTCTCTCTCTCTCTTTTCCTTCTCTTACACATTGTGGGTTACACTACATACACTTAGAGGCCATCATGTGCATTTTTTTTGCCTATATTTAATGCTCGGTTCTAGGTTGGTATTAGCCCTTTCGACATTTATCAATCATGAACAGCTTTGTAATGGTCTATTTTATGGTGATTCAATCTTTAAAAAACTGAAATAATACGCAAAACTAATAGTATGGTTCTAATAAAAGTGCCCAAATAAATTTATGCACATAAATAAAATTATGCAGATAAATACACATACTAAGAAACCAATTGTTCCACAATTTTGTGAATTTCATGTTCAACACTAATTCGCATGTTAATATTTGCCTGGAAATTTTTAGTTTTTCCATACCTAAATCTTACTAGTAATATAAGAAATGTTGAACCTAATTTGCCCTTGTCAATGATTTGAGTTCACTAATAAGTTAGCTCTAGAAAATAGAACTTTTTTATTTCAAGATTAGTTGGTATCCTCAGTTCTTGAATCCAGGGACAAAGTTTGCTACCATTTGATACTGTCAACTTATTTTGTTTCTCTGTATACTTCAGATTAGATATACGGTGTTTATTTTATTCCCCATTAACTTATTTCTCTTAACACGATACTCTCTAGTTGCATTCAAGGTGTAGTGAATGCATAATTTTGTATTTTGTATGGATGCATAGCATTCCACTGTGTTTATATTAGAACTTCCATATTCATTCATTGAACATTTGGACACTTGGGTTACCTCCATATCATGCCTATTGTTTAACAATGTATGTCAAGGAACTCACATCCTCTTTCAGGAATTCAGCTTCGTCCAGGCCATCCCCACAACAGGGCTTCCTTCTTACAGGCCTTCTGGAGGTGCTTTGGATGGTGGGCAAGAACGGCGGTGCGTCTTTTAGATTTGTTCTTGCCTTCCTTTTCTTCCTTCCAAACATTACTTTTTTTTGTTTTTGCTCCTGTTTGAAAGAATGCTTTTATTTATATTTTTTTTATTTATTTATGTATTTATTTATTTTTTTAAAGTATTTTATTATACCACCGTGAGATATACAATTACAAAGATGTTCATATTTGGGTTTTGGTCATACAGTGTTCCAGCACCCATCCCTCCACCAGTGCCCATCTCCCACCACCAATGTCCCCAGTTCCTTCCCCTCTCCCCCAGCCTGCCTCCATGGAAGGTTCTTTATTTCTTTCCCTTTTTCTCTATCTGAAAGAATGCTTTTAAATACTCTAGGAACAACTTACTTGGGAGGCAGGAGATTATCGGGGAGAAGCGGAGAATCACGATCCTTTCGTGAATGAGTTTATTTCATATCACATCCTCAGAGTTCGTTCTGCCGTGATTATTGAAAGTTCTTTTTTTAAAGGATTTTAAGGAACATTCATTTTTAAGGACGGGTGGTATTCCAGCATCCGTGTATGCATTTTGCTCCTCTGTGCATCGACTCATGGACACTTGAATTGTTTCTTCTGCTTTTGGCTAATGTGAATAACATTAAGCTTTTTTCACCCTAGAGAAAAAATGCCTATTTCACAGACACAGGTGGAGCTGCTACCGGCTCTCCCAGTTTCTGTGCGCCTCAGTACATCAGTAAATGCAAAACCCTGAGTGCCCACAAGGCAGAGCCTGGCAAGCTACCTGTGTAGTATTTGATATGCCAAAACCAGCAATAATATTAGACCTCATTCCCATGACCTGAAGGAATCGTTTGAGGCTCTTCATGTTCCTGGAGTGAGCATAGGCCCTTGGGCTATACTAGCACGGGAACAGGGATAAGTGGAGATGTTACTGGCTCCCCCTCCAACAAATCGATGAGCGATAGGAAGACAAGTGATACAAGTGACAAGAGATACATAGTTATTGTACTATGTACTTCAGTGAGCAGAGGTATTCATATTTATTTTTTGTGTTTTGGAGGCATATTCCAAGAAGTCAGTTATAATTTGGTTTGAGAGAGGTTTGATAAGAGATGAGAATCATACTTTTTTTTTCTTTTTTGGGTCACATCTGGTTATACTCAGGGGTTACTTCTGGCTCTGCACTCAGAAATTACTCCTAGTAGTGCTCAGGAGACCATGTGGAATGCTGGGGATCAAACCCTCATGGGCTGTGTGCAAGGCAAACACCCTATCCCCTCTACAATCGCTCTGACCCCAGCCTTCTAACCCTAGAGAACATATTGGGTCAAACAATGCCTTTTTTTCTTTTTTGGGTCACATCCTGCAATGCTCAGGGGTTACTCCTGGCTCTGCACTCAGGAATTACTCCTGTCAGTGTTGTGTGTGTGTGTGTGTGGGGATCATATGGGATGCCAGGGATCAAACCCAGGTCCTCAGCATGCAATGCAAATGCCCTACCCGCTGTGCTATCACTCTGGCCCCCAAGACGTACCTGTTATGCAGTTCAGTCATCATGTTCCATCAATGTTTCCCCCTCAGGTAGCTGTAACAATGGTATCCAAGGATATGGATTTTACTAAATTGGATTACAGGATATTTTCTTAGCCAAGGGTTTGTTTGACTGACTTCTGGCAATTTCTCTGGCAATTTCAAAGAACAGTGTCAAAAATGGTTTGATTTGTCTGTTTGATTTTTTTTCTACTATGCTTTCAGCATAGTGTTTATCTCAGTAAATTTAACATTTACCCTCCTTTACCAAAGAGCTCTAAATTCCTTAATTTTAGATAAAACAACTTTTAAGACATTTAAAATGTTTTCTCTTTTGTATAACATTGTTATTAACATCATATCATTTCACTTAGTGTTTGTAGGTAACTATTTTCTGTTTTTATTCCATCAATAACCATGTGTTCTCCATTCTCAAAATTTTGCAAATTGTGTGAACACTTTTGTTTGTTTTGTTTTTGCTTTTGTTCTGTCATGATTTCACCAAGATGTTGGTCACACAGTTATGTGACTGTCAGTCTAAGTCTGCAACTCCCAGGAAACCCAGGTCTCTCTCTTCAGACTCATTAGGGAGACAGTGGCTTAGATACGGCATTGCTACTCGTACACCCACACAGAGCTGAGTACAGGACTGTTAGTCTCCACACTGGACAATGAAGTCTTCTTGGTGGGATTTCTTTTTGTGGGGCAAGGGCCTACCCCATAGTACTCACGGTTTACTCCTAATCTGTGCTCAGAGCTTACACCTGGCAGATCAGGGACAATATGGGGTGCCTCCTACTGAAACTGGGTCAGTTGAGTGCAAGGCAAGCACCCTATCCACTGTACCATAGCTCTGGCTCTTTTGTTATAGTAGTCTATTTTTGGGCCACTCCTGGCAGTGCTCAGGGTATGCTCCTCACTCTGGGCCCGGAAGTCACTCTGGCAGGTCACTCTGGGCCTGGAGGTCACCCAGAGGTCACTCTGGGATTGCGTGGAACATCAGAGATCCAACATAGGTAACCACATGCAAGACAACTACCCTATCCACTGTACTATTTCTCAGGTGCCCCAGAGTGGAGGTTTCTAGGACTCTGGATTTGGTGTGTTTTTACAGCTCATCAATGAAGTACAGATCCCACTCTTTCAGGTAGAGGGCAAGTGCCACTTAAATTTTGTCATCGCTTGTGTATGTCTTATATGTGACAGGCGCCCCCTAGTGAATAGAGGAATTAGTTGTCATTCTCTACATACAAAAGAAAAGCTAAGGAAAGGTCTAAAGCTGTTTTCACAATTTCACATAGTATTAAAAGAGCAAAGACGCTTATGTGTTTATCTATGTGAATAGCAGTGAGGGTGGGGAATCTGTTGTCCGAAAAACCCAGGATTTCACAATATAGAAGAAATAAAAGTCCTCAATGGGTTCAAACTGATTTGAAATTTGCAAGATAATCAAAGTATACAAGTAGATCACTGATCTTTGTCTAATTTCCAAATGATAGAGTTGACTGATTTTTTTTTTGTTTATTTGCTTGTTTTTGACCATAGCTGACTGTTCTTAGGGTATACTCATAGCCTTGTGCTCAGGAGGTCACTCCTAGCAATGCTTAGAGGGCCACATGGGATTCTGGGGATCAAACCCAGCATGGTCATGTACAAGGCAAATACCTTACTTGCTGTACTATCTCTTTGGTCTTGAATATTTTAAATCATAGCTCCTAGAATTCTTTAAAAACTCTTTTCACTGATTCACATTGAATTACAGAGTTACAAAGTTGTTCGTTATTGAGTTTACAGATGTTCTAACACCAAGTCCTTCTTACTCCACTTTCCTCCACTAACATCCCCAATTTCCCTCCTACTCTGAGACTGCCATTCTAGCGAGCAACCCCTTTTTAGGCACTGTGGTGTATGGTGTATGGTGTGTGTGTGTGTGTGTGTGTGTGTGTGTTTAAGCATTTATAAAAATATCTGGAAAATTACATTTTATTTTGCTAATTTCAATAATAGAGCATTTAACACAGGCTGTAGTTCCTTAAGTAATACAATAAACCAGTTACTTTTAACGATCTCTCCCTAGAAGTCCTTCCACTTACAATAGCCCTTTTTATGTTGCGATAGGAGCACAAATGATAATTTTGACACGATGATAAATATTTATTACTATTAAAAGCACAGGAGCAGGTATAAATCTCAACAAGGCACAGAAGTAGTCTTACCTTTAGGATAATCCCAAGAGAGAATATTGTTAGTTTTAAAAGGATATAACTAGGTAGAATAAAAACATTGCATTCATATGATTTTAACAGTGTCAAAGAGCAGAAGCAACTACCAAACTGACTCAGCTGCTTTCTGAGTA
The DNA here is from genome assembly GCA_021461705.1 of Cryptotis parvus. NCBI lineage: Eukaryota > Metazoa > Chordata > Mammalia > Eulipotyphla > Soricidae > Cryptotis > Cryptotis parvus. Next base: position 13,684 of record JAJIBD010028397.1, read on the forward strand.
TCCTAAAGAACTGGAGAATAGGTTAGACCTAAGAAGTAGGCGACATGTTTAAATAACTAGGTGAAAGGTCATTGTATTATTCTCAGCGGTACTGTTTGATATCATAAACTATCAATTATGAATGTTTGTAGCATACTCTTGCCTTCCAGAGCCCACTGTCTTGCGCTAAATAGCCTTTAAGAATGTAGAATTTTACTTCTTGTGCCTGAATTGCCTTGAGTCTTCCGAGCTAGTATTCTCACGGCAAAGTGCTCCAGGGGGCAAACGGAAATCCCTAACCTTAAGGCCCATCCACAATGGCCCTTCTTGTATGGGCACCAGAAGACCTTGTGGGTCACAAAGAATCTCTCCGATTTTCTTTTAGGGGATACAGTCACTCTGCATGTTGGAAGGGTCTGCATGTTCGTTCCCATTGATGTAAATTCGCCCGTCCGTCCTTATCAACGGTTTGAGGACTAGCATGAATTGGGAGGGATGCTAAACCTTCCTGGGGCAGAGTATGAGTGCACCGGCTTGGGGGTGGTGGGGGGGACAGGCCGCAGCGCCAGTGAGTGACCGCCTCTCCCGACATCCCCTAGCCCACGAGCCCACTCCTTCCCAGGCTGTTTCCTAAGCGGTATGTAGGGCGCAAGTGAGGTCACCCGAGGAGAGGCGGTGCCCTCCTCCGCAGGGCCCGGATGCCCAGCGGGCAGGCGGAGAGTGAGGATAGGGGTGCGCAGTGCTGGAGCCGGGCCCCAGGAGGGGGCCGGGGGGAAGCAGGTGCGGGAAGGTGCGCGCCTGCGCGGACCCGCCTCTCCGCGCCCCCCGGCCGCAGCATCTCTGCGCAAGAGCTCGGCGCGCGGGCGGGGGAGGGGCGCGCCGGCCTGTCCGCCCCCGCGCGCGCCCACGTGACGGCGCCGAGTAGATTGGAGCGGCGGCGGCGCTGCGGGGGCTCAGTGGTGCAGCGCCCGGCGCTCGAAGCGGCCCTCTCCTCCTCCGCTTGCCCCTCCTTCTCCTCCTCCTCCTCCCCTCGGGAGTCCCGGACGGCTCCTTCCTCCATCCAGCCGGTCCAGCTCCATCGCAGCCGCCACCGCATCCTTCCAGCATCGCCGCGCCCCGCGGAGGAGGAGGAGGAGACGCCTGCCGGCCCGCCGCCGTTGGAAGGGTTCCCGGGCCGGCCCGCACCGCCTCAGCCGTCGCCGCCGAGATCCCACTCTCCCACTGAGCTCCGTCTTGATTTTTTCCCACCTTACGTCTCCGCCGCCGATCGCTGACCGCCGCGATGGGGCTCCTGGACTCGGAGCCGAGCAGTGTCCTGAACGTGGTGTCCACCGCGCTCAACGACACCGTGGAGTTCTACCGCTGGACCTGGTCCATCCGAGGTAAAAGCCCAGCCCCTGCGGTTGTTGGGGTGCTGTGGGTCTCTTCACCCCCATTCAATCCCCGAGTTGCCGATGTCTCATGCGCCACTCTGAGGCGGGGCTGACGTTTCGGGGGCAGCCCGAGCCCCCAGCGCAGGAATCACGCCGCCCTGGGCTTCAATGCCTCCCGGTCACCCTCTCACCTCCCAACTCCATCTCTCCATCTCTCCATCTGTCCCAACTCCATCTCTCCATCTCTCCATCTGTCCTCCGGCCTTACCTCTGCTGATGCTGCGTCCCAGTTAGGACCCGCAGGACTGGGGAAGAGCCCTCTTACTATAGCTGTCTTTTATTTCATTTTCTTAATTCCTCTTTAGCGATTTGGACACTACCAGCTAATCTTATTTCCCCTCCTGGCCGCACTTGGGCTGGAGCGATTCGGAAGGAAAAGTAAAAGCCATGGACTGACCCCTGGGAGCTGGGAGAAGGACCGTTTCCAAGGCGGTGCTGGCCCGCGACTGTGATGGGTGACAGCGCGCCGTGGCTTTGCGCAGTGCAGCGCGCTGGAGCAGGGGAGGCTGGAAGCTAGTGTGATGGAGTGGGGGTCCGGGGAGCGGGGGATTCGGGTTTAGGTGGATAGGCTCTGCCACCACCCCCCAAGTCTGCCCTGCCTGCGCTGGTCTTCCCCTTGACCGGGACTGGCAAGTCAGTTGATGTAGTAGGCAGCTCCTCTCGAGGAAGCTGTTTTAGATGGTAGTTGTTAAATGTATTTTTACCCTCTACCCTTGCTCCTTTTTGGGGGTGGGGCGTAGGGGTGGGGGACCTATACCCAGTGGTGCTTAGGGCTTACTCCTGGCTGTGTTCAGGGATCACTCCTGGCGCGGCTTTGGGGCCTTCCGGTGTGCCGGGGATAGAACGTGGGTCTTTTACCCTCTACCCTTGCTCCTTTTTTGGGGGTGGGGCGTAGGGGTGGGGGATCTATACCCAGTGGTGCTTAGGGCTTACTCCTGGCTGTGTTCAGGGATCACTCCTGGCGCGGCTTTGGGGCCTTCCGGTGTGCGGGGGATAGAACGTGGGTCGGCTGCGTACCAGGCAAACTCACGACGTATTTTGGTTTGAGAAGCTCCTTGTAAAGTTTTTGGGCAGAGAAAATACAATTTAACAGGATTTTAAGAGACCATCTTGCTGCTGGTAGGGCTTTCTAGTCTTTGTATAGTCATGCTCTGTCCCAGCAGTAGGGAAATGAGTGTTTGGTTGCTGTCTTTCCTGGAAATGAAAATGTTCCTGTAGTTTCAGTGTGTTACTAGAGTGAGGGAAACCGTGCTCGTGGCGCCGTGACATGGTGGGCCGTGTCTGAGAGAAGGTGTAGCAAATAGGGATGGCTGCTCTTTACTCTAAACTTGGCCATTGACTTGGCTCTCACTCCTTTTTCAGGAGACTTTAAGATTGAAACATAAAGATTCCATCAGATCTAGAATTGTAGTGGTGATGGCTTAAGGACATTTTTATGGGATCTTTCCTTTTTAAAATCTTTTTGTTCTGGGACCTTCCCTTCATCACTGTGATTTTGGTTATTTAAACATTGCATCAGGGTTTCCCATTACACAATTGTGCAGAACTGAACATCAGACAGGCTCCGTGGCGTATAATTGCTCTTTGCATACTTGAAAGTCACCGTCCTCCAATCGCCACCTAGGCGGAGCCACACCCTGGAGTAATCATTCCTGTCTGTCAGTCTCCTTCTGTCAGCTTCCCCACCTCCTGACTTTTTACAAAGAACTATTGAGAGCCAAAAATGCACCTGTCGGTGATGGGCCATTTCTTCCTAAGAATGTTGGTGTCAACAGGTATCAGCAGTGCAGTTTTAAAAGCTGTGTTGTTTCCTAGCTCACTTGTGACAGCCACAAAGTAATATTTGGGCCACACCCAAGAAAGGAAGGAAGAGTAGCAGGTGGAACCCAAGTGACCTCTCACTGGGAGGGTGGAGAGAAGCTGTTTGCCCATGTTCTGGTGATCCTCTTTCGAAACCTGAGACTGCGTCCTTGCTTTCTGTCATGAGCTACCTGGTGTAGGGAGATGGTATTTCCTAACCGACTTAGAGGCTTAGTGGGATGCAGTCTCTTCTGCCTGGGTGCTGTATCAGAAGGAACAGGTTTTATATTTAGGCTGAATAGGCCTGAGCCTTAGAAAAATTTCATCCCCTGGCACTTGTCTGTTCTTTCTGTGTTTTGGACAAGTTTCCAATCATAATTCTAAGAGTATTTCCTCTCAAGATGCGTCTATGAAAATCTGAGTGAAGAAAAGTAGTTTAGTAGCTGAGACCCAAGGGAAAAAGTTGATGAGTCAGGTATTTGGAAAGAAGGGGAAATAAAAATGGGTGGAGAGAAAAATGGTCTTGGGAAATAGTGTTGAGTGTGGTAAAAGGATGCAGATGATTAGAGAATAAGAAATGAGTGGGGCTCTGTGTCCATGAGTGCTTTCATTCCCAAGACTGAAGTTACCTACCCCTGCCTTTCTGCTTTATTCGTTAAATAGTCATTGTTCCTGAGCTTCTACTGAGATATATTGTAAACTAGGTCTACTTTGGAGATATTTGTAAACTAGGTCTACTTTTTTTTTTTCTTTTTGGATCACACCCAGAAATACTCATGGGTTACTCCTGGCTCTGTACTCAGGAATACACCTGGTGGTGCTGGGGGATCATGTGGGATGCGGGGATCTAACCTAGGTTGGCTGTGGGCAAGGCAAACGCCCTGCCCGAGTACTATTGCTCTGGACCCTAGATCTACTTTGAACTGTCATAACAGCATGTTTGATGCTCTGAGACATTTTTGCTGCTTAATATTTACAGAAAACTAGTGTTTTGTCCTTATTAAATGTACTATTCAATAAGACACCTAAAGTAATGTGTAAAAGCTGGGCTTTTACAAAGGCACATCCGGTAAAGACAAAATATTATCTATAATGTTTTAACATAATTTTTTAAAACATTTTTTGGGCCACACTCAGTGGTGTTAAGGTTTTATTTCTAGGTCTCTAGTCAGAAGTGAACTCTGGTGGGCTCAGTGGAACATATGTGATTCTGGGGATCAAACACCATCCTTAACCTTTGTGCTATCTCTCCAGTCCCAGTAAATATATCATTTTTTAAACTCTTATCTTTTTGTTTGGGGCTACACCTGTGCCACTAAGTGTTACTCCTGGCTCTGCACTCAAGAATCACTCCAGGGGGCCATATAGGATGCCAGGGATCAAACCCAAGTTGGCTGTATACAAGTCAAACTCCTTAGCCATTGCATTATCTTCTAAGTCCTACTCTATTCTAAACATTTCCTACTCTGGGATTTAAACATTGAAAGAGCTATACATTTAGGAAAATAAGAAAATAGAAAGTTTTCCACTTCTATATATTTTTTAGATATTTTGAAAAGTAAGTCTTTGTTTACATTATAAAGGATAGAATGATGTTTGGTACCGTGTGGTGGTATAGAAATAATTGCTCTTAAGGCTTTTGTCTCTTTCCTTTCATTTTACAAGTATGCCTTTTTTATTATTTGTTTTTTGGGCCACACCTTACAAGGCTCAGGGGTTACTCCTGGCTCTGTACTCAAAAAATTGCTCCTAGTGGTGCTTGGGGAGCATATGGGATGCTGGGAATGAACCTTGGGTTGGCCCCATTCAAGAAACATGCCTTATCCACTGTTTGTACCCCAAACATGTCAAATTTATTAGATCTGGAATGCCAAACAAAGTGTATATGTTGAATCAAGAAAAGTTATCTGGGCGCCAAAGTGATAGTAGAGTGGGTAGGTGCTTGCCTTATAAATAGCTGACTCAGGTTCAAACCCTGGCATTCCATAAGGCCCCTCTGTCTCTAACAGGAATAGCCTCTTAGTGCAGAGCCGGGAGTAAACCCTGAGCATTGCTGAGTGTACCCCATCCCACCAAAGTGAAAATTGTCTGTAAATTTAGAAAAATGCCACGCCATTTGTGGAGAGAGGCTTGGTTTACTTTGTTTTCTTCTCTTTTTCTTTCCTTCACTGGGTTTTGGTGACAGACTCCTAGACTTTAATGTCAGTTGTGCGTGTCCATTTCTCAACAACATACAGTAAAACATCAATCAGATAAAATTATAGGAGAGTAAGCAATGTTTTATTATTTTTTGTTTATTGTTTTGGGGGCCATACTGGATGATGCTCAGGGTTACTTCTAAGTGCACTACTCAGGAATTATTCCTCACAGTGATTGGACAACCATATGGGATGCTGGGGAGTGAACCCATGTTGGCTGTGTACAAGTCAAGCACCCTACACACTGTACTATCATTATGGCCCTGATTTTCATTATGGTACAATTTTATAAAGTTAGATTCTTTGGCTTAGGGAAACAGGGTTTTAAGAAGTTACAGAAACACAATGTATTTTTTTTTTAATAAGAGCCACAAATCATTCTGGATTCATTGTGTTACTTCATATATATATCTATATATATATCTATATATATATGAAGTAACACAATAACTATATATGTATTATGAAAATATATATGAATGTATATATACATATAGGTATATATAGTATATATATGAATGTATATATATAATGAAGATATATAATATATATGAAGTATGTATATAAAGTATATATATTTATATGTTTCATCACATTGAAAAATTTGTCTTTTTTTGAAAAAGGTATTTTCTCACTTCATAGACTATTCCCCCTTTTCAATAGTAGAACATTCTCCTTTTAACAAGTCAGGGTGCTATTGTTATATTTGGTTTTGGATATTATTTGGAGCTTGGGATGTGACTCATTGTTAGAGCACATTCCTCACTTTCTTGAGGCCATAGTAGTTTAAACCTTAGTTTACCATTTTTACCTCGGGAAAATGCCCAAAATCTTACCTGTTTTCCGCTTTAGAAGGGAAAAAAAACATGTCTGTTCTAAATCAGCTTCTTAATGTCTTTTATGACCTGATAGTTAATATTTCACTCACCTCAGATCTGCAACTCAAACCAATTTGGGTAAGTTGCCCTCAGATAAACGTGTGCATACCTACCTTTAGGTTTCCTGCTGCCCAGTTCCTTCGATCTTTTGCCCATTCACCAGTTTACCTTTCCAGATGCCTTTACCAGAACCCAGCTCAATTTCCCTGCTTCACAAAGTTGTTTTTGGCTGTGGTATCCATGAGTATTTCATTCTCTCATTTAATCCTATTGCCTTTGGTAAATACGCAAATGCTCTTTTTGCTAATCTGGCCATGATTTTATTTTCTTGAATTACTTCCAGCTGTTATAGCTGTTATAGTGCATATTTTCACTTTTTTGGTGTTTTTTCCTCTTAAAACACTAGGGGTGCCACATACATTGCTGGTTTGATACGTTTCAAGAGTTGAGCCCCATAATTTAGCACACTTTAAAATAGTGATATATTCTGGTTGCCAAACACTAATAGTTTTTGGACCACATTAATTATAGAAAAATGTTAATGATATGTATTATAATTAGTCATGTTTAGTTGATGTTGTCTAAATTTAATGAAGGAATCAAGCTGTTAACTCATTTGTTAGCACAAAACAGTTACTTTCAAGAGATATAGTGTCAGATATAATTTTTTATTATATCATATATGCAAAAATGTTGTGATTTGTGTGGAGATAGATGAAAAGGGTGGTGTAGTAGTGTGGAGAATGGAAAATATTGAACTGAGATTTCGAAAACCTAGACTTTAGTCATGGATCTTCACTAATGAGCTGTGAGAGGGTAAGTCCCTTTACTTGTGCAGTGTCATTTTTTTAAATATTATTACTTTATTTTGAATTTTATTTTAACACTTGTTAACAGTGCTACATTTAACATCTGTGTAAGAGTATGAAACTGACTCCTACCTACCAATGAAGTTGCTGTACTATACCATTAGCAAAATAGACCTGCTACACCATCTCTCTAACACTCACCAATTTTCACTTAATCTATAGATTAGTTTTGTAGGGTTTTTCCTTTTTTGGTCCATAAATGGCTATTCTTATTCTACACTAGTGAGACATCTAGTAATAATTGTCTTTTATTTATTTAACTTACTTCACTTAACATTATCACATTATCAGTTAAGTCACACTTGTGTTACAGACCTGATGTCATTTTATTTTTATGGTACATTTTATGGTACATATAGTCCATTGAGTACTGCTTGTTGGTTTATTTGTTGAGTTTCTGTCTTTGCTCTTGTGAATAACGCTGCTGTGTACATTGGGGTAAAAGTGCCTTTTCAAATGAATGATCTCTTATTCTGGAGACAAATGCCTAGCATCATATGATATTTTAATGTTTATTAAAAATTTCACATAGGGGCCACTTACATTGGTATTCAGGAGGTTTAGGGGCCAACTTTTTTTTTTTTTTTTTTGCTTTTTTGTGTCACACCCAGTGACGCTCAGGGGTTACTCCTGGCTCTCTGCTCAGGAATTACTCATGGCAAAACTTGGGGGACCAAATGGGATGCTGAGGATTGAATCCGGGTTGGCCGTGTACAAGGCAAATACCCGACCTGCTGTACTATTACTCCAGCCCTAGGGGCCACCTCTTGATATGCTGAATCTGGCATTTGAGCCAGGACTAATTGCTAGCTCGCTGTTCAGGAACCACTCCTTGTGGAGAATGGGGGAGCAAATGTGGTGGGTATTGAACCCTGGTCAGCTGCCATGAAGGCAAGAGCCCTAACCATTGACCATCTCTTTTGCCCTTCAAACCCTACCCCCACTCACAGCATTTTTTTTTTTTTAGGAATCTCTATACTTGTATTCATAGACTGCTACAAATTCCGTTCCAAACAGGGAATCAGGGTTCATTTCCCTCCAGGTCTAGTACTTCCCTGCTCTCAGTCTTTTTCACACAGGTTGTTCTCAGAGGCAGGAAGTGGTATCTCGTAGTTTTGATTTACACTGACGTGGTAGTAAGCAAAGTGAAATGTTTTTTCGTGTATCTATGTACCATCTGTGTGTGTATTTTTGGAGAAGCATAAGTTTGAGTCATTTGCCTGTATTTTTTGATTTGTTGTTTGAATTCTTTATATAATTTTGATAGCTATTTTTTTGTCAGGTATGATGTAAAATTTTTGGTGGTAATTTTTTTTTTCACTGTGAAAAAACTTACTAATTTCTTGTAGTCTCATTTAATTATTCTTTTTTTCTATTGCCTCTTGGTTTAAATCTCTAAATACATCTTTAATGTCACACGTTCAACTTTTTTTCCTCTGTAAATTGACATTGAGTAATGACTGAACTTAAATTTAGCCCTTCAAATTTGGATGTCACTGCAACTTAAAAAAAAAGATTTTTCAAACAGTGACTAAGATACAAAGACAGTTCACAGAATGGGAAAGAATATTCACCCAATACCCATCTGATAAGGGGTTAATATCCAGGATATATCCTGCACTGGTAGAACTTTACAAGAAGAAAACAGCCAACCCCATCAAAAAAATGGGGAGAAGAAATGAACAGAAACTTTGACAAAGAAGAAATTCAAATGGCCAAAAGGCATATGAAAAATTTCTCATCAGAACAAATAATCAGGAAGATGCAAATCAAAACAACAATGAGATATCATTTCACACCACAGAGACTGGCACATATCCAAAAGAACAAGAACAACAAGTGCTGGTGTGGATGCGGGGAAAAGGCGACTCTCATCCATTGTTGGTGAGAATGTTGACTGGTACAGTCTTTTTGAAAACAATATGGACATTCCTCCAGAGACTAGAAATTGAGATCCCATTTGACCCAGTCATACTACTCCTGGGAATATACCTTGGGAAGCCAAAAACACACAGCAGAAACATCCGCACTTTTATTTTCATAGCAGCACTATTCACAATAGCCAGAATCTGGAAACAACCAGAGTGCCCAAGAACTGATGACTGGATAAAGAAACTGTGGTACATCTACATGATGGAATACTACACAGCTGTTAGGAAAAAGGAAGTTATGAAATTTGCCTATAAATGGATAGACATGGAGAGGATAACGTTGAGTGAAATTAGCCAGAAGGAAAAAGACAGGCATAGAATGACTGCATTTATTTGCATGACATATATGTATATGTATATGTATATGTATATGTATATGTATATGTAAAATGCCAATATCCAAGGTCAGGTAAAACATGGATCAAGAGATCTTGTCAAAGGTAGAATCTACCACAAATGTGTGTCAGAGGTTAGGTAAGACAGAAGAGAACTGTGCTAATAATTGTCGAAAGTGATAATACCAGCCTAAAACTGAGCATTGAATATAAGCAAAAAGATACACATGATAACCTCTAAATGTATGTATTGCAATCCACAATGTATAAGAGAAGGAAGAGAGAAAGAGAGAAAGAAAAGAGATAAAAAACCTGCCATAGAGGCAGGCTAGGGGGGAGGGAATCGGGGACATTGGTGGTGGGAAATGGACACTGGTGGAGGAATGGGTGCTGAACACTGTATGACCGAAACCCAAATATAAATATCTTTGTAATGGTATGTCTCACAGTGGTATAATAAACTATTAAAAGAAAATTCTTCAGATAGGGACCAGAGAGATAGTACAGCAGGTTAGGCACTTGTGTTGCAGTGGTTGACCCAGATTTGATCCCTGTCTCCCCAGATGGGCCCCTAACACTGCCAGGAGTAAGCTGAGCATACCAGGGACGTGGCCCCCTGGGGGAAAATTCTTTAACTAGCTAAAGCAACTTCAAGTAACTACACATTGCTCAGTTACATAAAACTTCATTCTATGCAATATTCCCCTTCTTTTTCATTTAAACTTACTAGCTACCCAAATAGTAAAAACGGTAAATTCACATTTATTCGCATTAAGTTAAAGATGTAGAAAAATGTAATGAGTTATTTTAGTATCTGTTTTAACATAGCATGATGCTATAATACTGTACCCAATTGATTATTGAAATTTTCCTTAAGTGCAAAGAGTTCTTCAAATCTGATAACAAAAGCACTAAAGAATTAACTCTACATTATATTTAAAATATATGTATTATATATTTATTATATCACGAAAAATTATGAGGGTGACTTTACATGGTTTTGGGCAAGCTATTTATGATTTGTGGGTTCTTTTATTTCTGCCGATACCATGAAAAGCTTTAAACTGTATGCACAGTTTAAGATGACTTTATTGAATCATTACTATATCCTATAATAATGATTTAGGTCAGAGGTTCAAACATTTCTGGCTCCCTTTCAGAAAAACAAAGAAACAAAACCCAAACCAAAACAAAACCCAAAAAACCCAACCAGCTCCTCTGATAACCTGTTCAAGCAGATAGAAAATTTACCCGAGGCTATAGTAGCGGTGGCCCTAGAAATTCAGTGCCCCGGGAGGAGGGTCTTATCACTCAACACTGATTTTGCTAATCCGGACTTAATCTTACCATATAATTACTTAATATAAAATAAAATTCTTATTCTACATTATTACAGCAATCTTTCAAGTATAGATACTTTGAACACTTCTACATTTGGAAGCAAGGCTTAAAATTTCAAGAATCTTTTGTAATATATTTTTCTTTAAAAAAACATTTGTGATTTTGAGCTGGAATACTTGATGGTGTTTCTTTGTTTTCATTTTTATCAAGTGAAAAACTTAGGCATAAATATGAACTAGCAAAGACTTGTAAATACTTTTGCACACCCAGTTCATAGCAGCTTTATTCAGCATAGTCACAAGGTGGAAGTGGGTGAATGGATAAATAAAATATGGTGGTTATATACCATGACTTAAAAGACAAATTTTAAGAGTTTAAGAATGAGTTTTAAGAATCGTAATGAGTTTTAAGAATCTCCAGTGAGTTTTGTCTAAGACCATATTCACTGACTGTGTTTAGAGAAGTGGCCCCGTGAGCAATATAGAATAGATTATTCAGTGTATGTGTAGGACAAGCTTAAATAGAAGTTGAGATAAATGTGAAATAGGTGTTGTCTGTAGGTGCAGTGGACCTGACTTGACAGTAGAGAACCACTGTGTTCTGGAATCCCAGAAAAGACAAATTTACTTGGGGTAGAGACATGGTCTCTAGGGGGTAGGAGAGAGGAGCAAATGGAAGTTGTTTAATGGTTATGGGGTTTCATTTGGCATCAGGAGAAAGTTCTGAATATTCTTAACACATTTGAATGGTATGTGTGTGTATGCACTTGTGATATAATCAAAGGCCACATAGATGTACTTTACTGAGTTATATCTGTATTTAAATGTGTACTTAAAATGATACATTTTATATGCTGTCTTTGAAACTACAATTAAAAAATCTTGTATATAATAAATTTTGTATGTTACTATCTCCAGAAGTGATGTTTTTTAAAAATTTTATTTAAACACCATGATTTACAAAATACAAAACTTTTCACAATACAGTTGTTAGAAAGACTCATCGTTTAGTATGATCCCAACGCCAGTGTGCCCCCAGCACCATCAGAGACCCCCAATTTATCTGAACCTCTATTTGAGCTTGTCCTACACATACACTGAATAATCTGTTCTATATTGTTCATTGGGGCCACTTCTCTAAACACAGTCAGTTCATATGGTCTTAGACAAAACTCATTGGAGACTCTTAAAACTCATTGTGCCATCTTAGCCCACTGTATAGAAAATTTTCGATATGTTCCCACATACCACACATTATGTTCACACACTCACACACTTCACGCACTTGGGTATCTATGGGATATGTATTAGATGGGTTTATCAGGTTTTGAGATAGCGTGCAGGCACAAAGTGCCCCCAGCGCCTTGCGGGTAGGGCTGTGTCCAACTATGGAGTCTGGACCTTGAGGATGGCTGTGGTTGTGTTGTGTGAGGCTTTCTGGCCTCTGAGAGTCTGTGTGTGTGGGGGGGCAGGCAAGGGCCAGAATTTGCCCCCTTGCAGGATGCTCCATCAGCCTAGCTCTGTGATATTTAAAGGTGGACTAGATGAGTCTTCTATTTTATTTTTTCACCTTATCATAAAATGGCCTTATAAAGAAAATGTGTGGCACTGGCTTAAAAAAAAAGAAAAGTACTTAGGTGACTTAAAATTAGCAAATAGCAAGGAAGAAATCTTGCCTTTGTATTTTGCTTTTCAATATTACCAGAAATTTAGAGGAACACCACTCCCCCTGCCAACACCCAGGGTTAAGCCTAATTGGCTTTGTTGTTGTCACATGTTTCAAAGTACTTGAGAATCATCTATCTTGCTGATGAATACTATATTAGAAGTGGGTCTAAACAGGTTGCTTTGCTTTTTGTTTTATATTTTGGTTCACACCTGGAATGCTCAGGGCTTACTCCAGGCTCTGTGCTCAGGGATCACTCCTGTTGGGGCTCAGGCGGCCATATGAACCCAGGTCAGTTGCATGGAAGCCTAGAGTCTTGCTTGCAGAAGGGGATGTCTCTCCAGCCCCAGTTTTTCTCTTTTAAACCCAGTGTTCTTGTCACCTCATCAAGTTAGCTAAGTAAGAAAGTAGTGATGAGTTTGCTTGCCTGAGCATCTTTTCTTATTTTTTCTTACCTAATGCTGCTATCACTCTTGCATAGTATTACTACTCAGAATAGTGAATCAGAGCAAAGCCATAATATCCTCAGAGACACTGTAAAGTAAAACATCTGAAATGCTCAAAGGTAAGGGCTGTTATATGAGATTAAGTAAAATATAAATATATGTATATAGATATTTGTTATATGTGAAGTGATTTCTCTTTTATTCTATTTTTTGGGCCCTATATGAAGGTGCTCAGAGGAACACCACTGAGCACCTTCACATAGGGTGAATGTGGTTTCTTCTTCTCCTGGCTTTGTGCTTAGAGATCCCTCTGTACCTCACTCTGTGGTACTGGGATTGAACTAGGGTCAGCGGCATGCAGGGAAAGTTTCTTAACCCCCTGTACACAACTAATAATAACAAGTGTAAAAATTAATAATAACAAATGTAAAAAGGTGTTTCTTAGCTAGAGAAGACGAAGTAGACTTCCATATGTTGGAGTAGCTGGGACCATAAAATATTAGGTGTATTTAAGGACCAGAGAGATAGTACAGGAGTTAGACTCTTTCCTTGCATATGACCCAGATAACCCAGATAACTGAGCACTGCCAGGAGCAAGCTCTGATTAAACTCTGAGTAGTCTCTTCATCCCTAGGGTGTGACTCAACCCTCAGAAAATGGTTTATTTAAAATAAGTTATATAAGTATTTGCCAAATTTCACAGTAACAAACACTAGAGCCTATTATAATTTAGAACCAACAGTATTTTTTTTTCTTTGTTTACTTTGGGGCCACACCTGTTGGTGCTCAGGATCAGTCCTGGCGGTGCTTGGGGGGTTTCATCTGGGGCTCCAGGGATTGAACCCAGGTCAGCGCTAGGCAAGGAAAGTGCCTGTTGTACTAGCTTTCTGGCTTCCTGTACTAATGGTAGTTTACCAGTGGATACTTATGATACAGAACTATTTGCAAAATGTGATTTTGGCCAGAGTTACCATTAAAACAAAAAATACACACTCTGCTAGTATCTTCCCTCCACCACCCTAAGGGAAATAGCTTTACAGATTCCTTAAAGTTGTATTTTTTGTGGGCTCGAGCTAGGGCGTTTGCCTTGCATGCAGCCAAACCAGGTTCAGTTCCCAGCATCCCATATGGTCCCTGGGCACCGCCAGGAGTAATTCCTGAGTGCAGGGTCAGGAGTTACCCCTGAGCATTGCTGGTTGTAACCAAAAAGCCAAAATAAAAGTTGTGTTTCATAAGCAGCACTAGAGGATATTTTTATACTTTGAAATCCCAGATTAAAACAGGGAGGAAATATTACAGCTGCTTTTCCTGAGGATCACAATACCTTTCCTACATCAGTTTATTCAGAAGAAGTGTAAGGTCTTCTAACTCTGCAAAGTTTCTTCTGTCTCTGCCATTGTGTGATTGTAAGATGCTAGTCAGGTCGAGACAAAAAATTTACTGGTGAGGGCTTCAAGGGACGTTCTATTTTCAGGTGACCAATTTTTTCCCTCTAATTTTTTAAAAATAAAGGTATAATTTACACATGGTAAAATTAATGTAAGTGAAAGGCTATGCTTTTTTCTGTTGGTCGTTTTGGCCATACACAGAGTGCTCAAGGGGCTGCTCCTGGCAGTGCTTGGGGAATCATGTGGTGCTGGGAATTGAACGAAGGTTCCTTGCATGCAAAGTAAGTGCTCTGGCCCTCTGTGAGTCCTTTGATTGGGCCAAGTTTGTGAGTCTTGGCAAACATACAGTTGTGCCCTTGCAGTACATAAAAATTGCATGATTGTTGGCCACACTGATGTTTGTGATTAAGTTGCTTCCATGTAGAATAAGCTTTATGAAACTTTAAATGGTCTCAATTGAAGCCATCTTTTAAAAAAGAGTTAACCCACACGTGTCTGGAATGCTTAGGGCAATTATGCCTTGTATTTCTTTTTTGTAGTCTTTTGTTCCTGACTTTGATTTTCTATTATTTCTTTTTCAGATTTTTTTTTAAGTAGGGAGAGAGAATTCATGATCAGAGATGTAGCTCGCCTTACTTATAAAAAAGACCTAGTAGTTAGAAATTTTCTGAATTTGGGGGGTAGTTTTTCTCCCTAAAATTTTGAATGTTTCTAATTTTGTATTCAGGAAATAAGAAATCTGTTCTCTCTGCAGATCTTTCAGTGTTTGCCGAGGCGTCCTTCTTTTTTCTAGGCCAGGCATCCTTCATCCTTCCTCACTGTTTTGTGCTTTGGCTTCCAGAGCTATTGTGACCTTAGACCAGTTTGCCAGACACCGCATCTCTGAGAGTGTGGAACTTGTTTTGAGTATCTTCTGTCCTTTCTGTCATTTAGTCTCTCGCTTTCTTTCCTTGGGAGAACATGAGTAATAGGATTCTGTCCTACAGAATTATAGGTACCATTTATACCTATAATTTAGGAAGAAATTGACAGGCAATGTCTACCTTAAAATTAATAGGCCCGATGACTGAGTGGTGCTCGAATAACTATTATGAAGCTCTTCTTTTTACTGTCTCTGGAAAGTCTCTTGACTTTTCGAATCTCATTCTAAGCAAAGAGATCATTTCTAAAATGCTACAACTCTAGTTAAAGGCTTATGTGTAAGAGGAGTGGCTTTAAATTGTTAATAAGTAGGCCCCAAATGAGATTAAAATCATAAAGATATGAAGGCATAAATATGTTAATAAAATATATTAATAGATAAAATAAGACAGTTTGATTGAAAAGATTAACTGGTCTGTATTTGTGTCATCTTGGTCCTCACCCCAAAGCTTTTAAAATAGAGTTCTCAAGACTTTTAAGTAAAATTTACTTGGATCTTAATGACAAAATATGACTTCAGTGGTGGCAAGAGAAATAGATTTTAGGCCAATTTTTTCCCCCATAACAATTCATGATATGAAATCCAACTCTCAAATATATGTGTGGTTGGAGTATTCACAGAATACTATGAGTATATCTTCTTTTACTCCTTATGTATACTCTGCATTTGTGTTCAGTATAATACAAATATATAGAGTGTGCCATTTATCTTTAAAACATGTTATTCAAAAGAAAAAGAAAACCCAAACTCATAACAAAAGTGATCAGACTTCTGGTTATCAGAGGTGGAGGATGAGAGGGACAGGGCAGTGGATGGGGTGTGCCAAGTGTGCAGAACTTCCGTTTATAAGAAAACTTGGTACTGTGGATATGAGATGCAGAGTAATGACTCAGGACAGCATTGCTCTGTGACAAAGCCTGTTGAGAGTAAATTCTAAGAGTTTTTTTTTTTGTTTGTTTGTTTTTGGGTCATACCCGGCGATGCTCAGGGGTTATTCCTGGCTCTGCACTCAGGAATTACTCCTGGTAGTGCTCAGGGGACCATATGGAATGCGGGGGATCAAACCCTGGTCAGCCATGTGCAAGGCAAAAGCCTTACCCACTATGCTATTGCTCTCGCCCCTAAGAGTTATTATTGTAAAAATCCTTTCTTTTTTTTCAATTACTTCTTTATTCACTTGTATCACTTGTATCACTTGTCTTCCCGTTGTTATCGATTTTCTTGAGCGGACACTAGTAACATCTCCATACGTCCTGTCACATGCTAGTGTAGCCCAAGGGCAACTGCTTGCTCCTGGGACATGAAGAGCCTCAGTGCATTCCTTCAGGTCATGGGAATGAGGTCTATAATTGTTACTGATTTTTGGCATATCAAATACAACATGGGTAGCTTGTCAGGCTCTGCCGTGCGGGTGGGATACTCTTGTAGTAACCTCTCATCTCCTACATGTATTGATGAACGGGGAAAAATAAACTTATTTATTAAAGTTTTTTAAATTATTTTTGATTAAAGAACTGTGACTTACAAAGTTATTTATAGTTGAGTTTTAGGCATGTAATATTTTAACTTTTTCTATGTCAGACCATCAACCATCCAGGGCCCACGGGGCAGAGCCCTGGATGTAGACAAGCCTATCTCCTGTCTGCCTTCTGCTGGTGTAGCTGGGCACTGCAGCCACACCTGCAACACCTTGAGAGGCAGGGTCCTCTGGGATGAACCCAGAGCCATGGCAGAGCCTGGCAAGCTACCCGTGGTGTATTCGATATGCCAAAACCAGTAACAATAATGGGCCTCATTCCCAGCGAATGGAGACATTACTGACACCTGCTCGAGCAAATCGATGAACAATGGGAAGACAAATATACAAGTGATACAGTATTTTACCACCAGTGCTACCACCAGTGTCAACTTCCCTTCATCAGTGTTCTTGTATTCCCTCCCGACCTCATCCCCACCTGTCAACTTGACAGGCACTTTACAAAGTTTCAGTGGTTGTGGCTTAGGACTCTTTTCGATTTGTTGAGCCTGTATTTTGGATATATGGTTATAACACTCATCCATATGATCAGTATAACTGAAGTGTTGATGTGACTTCCTGTTCTCTTTTTTTGCCTGACTTCTTTCCTTCTCTGTTCTTCTCCTCTATAAACATTGGGGTCAAGGGTGATCTAGCACACCCCTCCGTACCTAGAGTACATTTCCTCATCCATTATTCTATATACCATAGATAAGTGAGATCATCCTTTGTTTGGCTTTCTTCATCAGTCTTACTTCACTCAACATGTTATTTTCCAGTTCCAACTAGGTTGTAGCAGATTGCGTGATTTCATCATTCCATGCAGCTGCATAATATTGCATTGTGTATGTATATCACATTTTTATAATCCATTTGTCTGGCACATGACATCTTCACTGATTCTATATCTTAGCTATTGTATTAAGTGCAGCAATGAATAATGGTGTGCATATGTCCTTTTGAGAGAGTGTTTTGTGTCCTGAGGGTAAGGATATTCTCCTTTTTCCTCTTCCCATCCACCCTTCCCCCCATCCTTTTTAATTGTCTCCCTCTGGGAAGGGGCTAGCTCAGCCTACTGTGGAAACATTTTCACTGTAGCTCATCTGTCATGCTGTATGCGTTAAAGTTATATGGTAATGTATATAACCTTTCTCAGTAATATTTGGGGGAGGGAAGGAAGCAAAAACAATGTAAGCATATTGCAAACATCTTTCTTAGAAGAAAGGTAATGTATAAAAATGTTACTGCAACCTTTGAGTTAATGAAAAACTTGGGTAATTCATTATTTTAAGGATATTTAAAGATATAGACATCAACATTTGGCATTTCTTTACTATTATAATCCCTCCTTTTTAAGATTATGACTGGGGAAAACTTATAATAATCTCGATCTTTATAAAGATATTATCACATCTTTTTGTGACTATGTGTTTTATATGTATATTTTAGTGGAGAATGGGACATATAAGAATACAGGATATTTGAATCCTGTTAGGAATACTAAGGCAACTATTAATGCAGATAAATTTAGTAAGCTCGGCAGCAAAGGCATGTAGAAGTTTCATGCAAATATTCCCAAAAGGTAGGAGGTGTTATGCTGTAATTCAGGTTGTGGCAGTTACAACTTTCAGAGTGAGTATTGGAGGTGGAATTTTTTAGCTCCCTCTGGCCCTTGTGACCTGGAATTGCTAATTTGAGAAGACATGGTGTGAAACATGTCCTTAAATGAATGCTAGACTAGCACTTTTGAGTAAAGAAGTGAGAGCTTTTTTTTTCTCCTGAAGAAAGAAAGCAATTTAGATCTAACTTAGAGGGGACTTACAGGAAAAGGTTGATGGATATTGAGGAAATGTTGAGTATCTGTAACTGTACCTTTGGGTTTCACTGAGGAATAGAGAGGGCATCTTTTAGTTCCTACTCCATCCCACCTTTCACCTCTTATGTTGACCTGCCAGTGTTTTATGTTGGCGGTTTGGTCTTCCCTCTTCTCCCTGTCCCTCTCTCCTTTTCTTCCCTGTCTTCCTCCTTCCGCTCCCCCCACTTTTCTCTTTCTCTGGTTTTCCCCCATTTTTTCCCTAAATTTCCCTGTTCAATGAGCAAATGTTTGGTATAGTTGCCCATGCTGTTAAAAAAAAAAAGAAAATATACACTCTGGTTCTTGGTTTCAGGAAAATATTATGACTAATTAAAAATTTACGCTGAAGTCTTGTAATTGTCTATGTGATAAGAGTTAATCCTTGATGTTAGGAATGAGAATTCTTTGGGCTGGAGCTATAGCACAGTGGGTAGGGTGTTTGCCCTGCACGAGGCTGACCTGGGTTTGATCCCTGCCTTCCCATATGATCCCCAAGCACCTCCAGGAGAGATTCCTGAGTGAAGAGCCAGGAGTAACCCCCTGAGCAAAAGAAAAAAAATGAGAATCTTCTCACATATGAGCTCAGCATTCTGTTGTTGTATGTATGTGGTACTCCATGGCAGAGTCCCTTTGCTTTTTGTTTTCTGTCTCATGGTAAAATCTTGGGGTTAGACACTCTTCTAATGATCTGAGGAGAATAGGACTAGAATTTATGAGGGGCAGTGTATTTAAAAAAAAACTATAGTAGAGACAAAGAAGCATTAGATACATATAGCATGTTCAAGGCTTTAGTGTGGAAAGATTTGTTTGTAGGAGGCAGACCGGATGACTTTAAAGGGAATGATTACCAATAAGACCATAATATGCAGTTCCTTTCACAAAGAACAGTGCTCATTTTCAAGTCACTTCATCCTTGTGAGAGGATTGATTGCACACTCTCTCTCTCTCTCTCTCTCTCTCTCTCTCTCTCTATCTCTGTCTCTATCTCTCTTTTTCCCTATGGCCCTCCTATCTTTTTAAATATTTTAGTTTAACTTTGGAGTATGTTTTCATTTGAGTGATAGTCATAATTTTCAGGCTTTAGCTACCTCTCTCTGTAAATTTTGAAATAAAATTGGATGTTCTTACTTGTCTTTCCCCAAATGATTAACCACATTTTGTGGGGGAATATTTGGGGGTCATATCTGACAGTGCTCAGGGCTTACTCCTGACTCTGCTCAGGGATTCTCCAGAGCAGAGTTTGGGGGACTGTATGGGGTGCCAGGGATTGAACCTGTGTCAGCTGCATCCAAAGCAAGTGTTCTACCCACCTTATTTTTCTGGCTCCGAAGCAGATTTATGTTTAAGCAAAATATTTTGGAACGTGGTGATCTAATTCATGTTATTTTGCATACATTGTTTTAGTATATTGACAGTTTAAATAAGGGGGACACTGGGCTGGAGTGTTTGTCCAGCAGGTAGGGTGTTTGCCTTGCACACAGCCAAGCTGGATTCGATCCCTGGCATCCCATATGGTCCCGTGTACCAACAGGAGTAATTTCTGAGTGCAGAGCCAGGAGTTACCCTGAGCATCGCTGGGTGGACCCAACAAAAATAAACAAACAAACAAATAAATAAATATGGGATACTGTAATAATTAAGTTAAATTCATATGCTCTGGATTTTAGAAACTGGTTGATAGGAATTTTTTTCTATAAAAATATTTCCTCAAATTTGATACATATTTTAAGTGTTTTTTAAACTTTAAAAAATTTTTATTTATTTTGTTAATTATATCACCATGGGTTAGACAATTATAAAGCTGTTCATGAAATTTAATATTTTTAATACAAAAGATAAACTAGGCATTTGATTTGCAACATTAAGTCTTTGGTCTTTTTTTTTTTTTTTTTTGCTTTTTGGGGGTCACACCGGCAATGCTCAGGGGTTACTCCTGGCTCTGCACTCAGGAATTACTCCTGGCGGTGTGCGGGGGGACCATATGGGACGCCAGGATCGAACCTGGGCCGGCATAGGCCGGCGCGTGCAAGGCAAATGCCCTACCCGCTGGGCTATCGCCTCCGGCCCCGCTCTTTGGTCTCTTATAAATAGGAAAATTAGTTTTAATATGTTTTATGATTTATAAGAAAATTGAGTTTTGTTGGTCCCATATCTTGCCTTATCAAATTTCTCAGAACTATTTTAAAATGTGTCAGATGTTTTAAGTGTGGCAAATCTTTAGTAGAAAAAATTGATTTAAGATTGTACATATGGCTATTAGTATTTTAAATGAATGAAAATATTGAGCAGGAAGAGAGTACTGGGGATAAGGCACTTGTCTTGTTTTTAGCTGACCATTGTTTGATCCTAGCATTACACATGGTCCCTGAGAACAGCCAGGCGTGACCCCTGAGCACAGAGCCAGGAGTAAGTCCAGAGTACTATTGGGTGTGACCCCAAAATACACACAGACTCTAAACCTTAAGTATTATATATTTACATGTATATAAGGGAAATTTATATTTTTAGGAAAAAAGGATATACATTGGATATATTTATGGGCCCAAAAATGGACTAGTTCTCAAGGAAAAGGAAAAATGTCTTGAAAAAAATACATTGCCTTTTTTCCTTTGTATCATTGTATCACTTGTATTCCCATTGTTCATTGGTTTTCTCAAGGGGTACCAGTAACATCTCCTTATGTCCTGTCACATGCCAGTGTAGCCCAAGGGCATCTGCTCACCTCAGGAACATGAAGAGCCTCAATGCATTCCTTCAGGTCTTGAATAACAAAATGAGGTCTATAGTTGTTACTGGTTTTTGGCATATCAAATACAACACGGGTAGCTTGCCAGACTCTGACTTTTTTTTTTCCTTCAAACTTTTTCCTTTAAACTTTATTATATCACATTCAGTCATACAGTATTCCAGCTGCATTGCCTTTTAAATATTTTATAGAACTTCAGTGATCTTAATTCCCAAAAGATAAATATTCTCTGGTCATTATCGGAAATATTCCATGGAATGACTTCTACAGCATTTCTTTATCTCACTAATTCTTTCCTATGAAGGCATAGAAAGAAGGGCTCAACTTCCAAACTTCAGTGATAGAAATGATCTTTTTTTTTTTAAGCTTTAGGCGCATACCTAGCAGTGCTCAGGTGTTACTCTAGGCTCTGTGCTCAGGAATCACTCCTGGCTGGGCTCAGGACATCGAACCCCAGTTGGCCACATGCAAGGCAAGTGACCTATGTGCTGTGCTATTGCTCTATCCCTGGAATTTGTCATGTTATGGAAGATGATTTTTCTCTTTAAAACATTTTCTTTCTGGGGCCAGAGAGATGCTACAGTGGGTAAGGCCTGGACCACCTGCTTTTGATCCCCAGCATACCTCAGGCGCTGCCAGGATTAATTCCTGTGGGCAGAGCCAGGAGTAAGCCTTGAGTACCACCAGGTGCAACCCAAAACAAACAAATAAACAAGAAAAAAAAAGACATTTACTTTCTGCTCAGGAAATCTTTCATTAGTTGGTTTCAAGCTTGATCTGTATTTTCAGTGAGCTATATTCTTTGTCTTTGTTCCCTAGGTTCTTTCTAAAACATATTTCAGAGTCATATGTACCATATTTAATGAAAATTTAGTTTTCAATAGCTGCTCACCAGAATTGGTCTCAGCTCTCTAGTTTTTATGACATGTGTAAAATAGTGTTCTGTTGCTTAATGAATTTTGTGCTCTCTTGCTCTCCCTCCCTGTAGATAAACGAGTAGAAGATTGGCCTCTGATGCAGTCTCCAGTCCCTACACTCTGCATAAGTACTCTCTATCTTCTGTTTGTCTGGCTTGGTCCAAAATGGATGAAGGACCGAGAACCTTTCCAGATGCGCTTAGTGCTCATTTTCTATAATTTTGGCATGGTTTTGCTTAACTTTTATATCTTCAGAGAGGTAGGTATATTAAAGTTTAGTCTCTGTTATCGTCCTCCTGAGTTACGAAATTAAAATATCATTATATGTAAGACCATTGTTTAATATAACAAATTAAGATTAGCTACTTTAAAATTAAATTTGCAGTACTGACATTTTTCATTCTTGTATAATAGAAATGTAAAACATCCATAAAATTTACCATAGTTGCTTAAATAGAATGAGCCCTACCCTGTTGTGCTCAGACCCCTGACCCTGTGCTCAAGAATCTTTCCAGCTATGAAATGGAAATTTGAGTTTTTCAGTTTGTTTTCAGGTCACACCCAGTAATAGTGCTGGGGGCTACCTCTGTCTTCATGCCTTGAGATTGTTCCCATTGGTGAAAAATGGAAGTCAGAAGCAAATTGGGTTCTAAAATAACCCTTAAGGTTTGCAGATGCAGCACATGGGTTAGGATACTTGCCTTGCATACAGCCATTTTTGGTTTACTGTCTGGTACTATGATCCCCAAGCGCTGTTGGGAGTGACCATCAGCAGCACAGCATGTCGCCCGAACCCACTCCTATTTTTTTAAAATGGTGAAATAACTCTTATTAGCTGTCTGACTTTTGGAAGTTACTTAACTTCTCTGAGTCTCACTTTCCCCATCTATAAACCGTGGGGTAATACTTACATTATGGGATATCAAAGATAAGAGAATTTTTTCCCCCCCATAGTGTTTGGTATATATTAGGCAGCAGCAGGGTTTTTTATTCATTCATTTTTCATCTTGTTCTATAACAGTCAGATTTGGAAACTGATCAAAGTATGTAGATATAAAATGCTGATTTTACATTAAATTCTGTGATATTTCACTGTATTTTGGGTTGGAACTGAAATGAGTTAACTGTCATACAACTGCGTCTTTGTGGTGGTGAGGGGGCACTGGACCATGATTTTATAAGAGTAAAATTAAAGGCTGGATTGATGTAGCCATAATTTAGGTAATAAGATGATGAGAGGATTTTTTCCTAAGAGATTTCCTCATTGAAATCTTGTGTGATCCTAAGGAAGAGAACTGATGATAAATACAAGTTATTACTCCCATCCTGTAATGAACTTTAGTTGATATCCTTCAGAATTTAGCTTCATTAATACATTTTAATTGTATGTTTTTGCCCAATTTATTAGATGAAAATTACTTTTTAAAAAATTTTATTATACCACCGTGAGATAAAGAATTACAAAACTGTTCATGATTTGAAAAATCACTTTAGATCTAGTTTAGAAATCAGACTCTTATACTCGTTCATAGTAATGAAAATTCCCTTACTATTAGGAAATAGAGTTAATGTTTACAGAAGTCACCTGTGATTTTAAATTTATATTTAAACTTTATTGAAAAATTTGCAGTAAATTTTAGATGCTCTAACAAATTAGATATTCAACACATCTGAAAATTTCTATGTAATATCACTTTTTAAAATTATTTGAAAGTTTCATTTTATATTTAATGTTTATAATACTTTAATTACTAATCTTTAAATATTATTTACTTTCTCCTCACAGTTATTCATGGGATCTTATAATGCAGGATATAGTTATATTTGCCAGAGTGTGGATTATTCTGACAATGTTCATGAAGTTAGGGTAAGTACATTAAAAATACTAATGATTAATAGAAGTAAACTTAATTTTACAGTCCTGTATCTGTGGTTATTTTATATGAAATTATGTATTACTTTAATATAATAATAAAAATAGGCAGGATTTCTCTGAGTCAATAATGCTTTTTTTTATTATTTTATTTATTTATTTTTTTTATTTAATTTTTTTATTTTTACAATTACAAAGATATACAATTAAAAAGTTCATATTTGGGTTTTGGTCATACAGTGTTCCAGCACCCATCCCGCCACCAGTGCCCATCTCCCACCACCAACGTCCCCAGCTCCCTCCTCCCTCCCCCAGCCCTCCTCCATGGCAGGTTCTTTATTTCTTTCCATTTCTCTCTCCTTCTCTTTTCCTTTCCCTCCAGACTATGGATTACAGAACATACATTAAAGGGTTGTCATGTGTATCTTTTTGCCTGTATTTAATACTCAGTTCTATGTTGGCATTAGTACCCTCGACAATTGTTAGCACACTGTTCCATTTTCTGTCTTACCTAGCCTCTGACTTCCACACGCTTGTGATAATTTCCACCTTTGACAAGACCTCCTGATATATGTTTCACTTGACCTTGGATATTGGTATCATAATATGTACATATATT